>JAJOOO010038163.1:0-17871 GCA_029582685.1 Solanum piurae
AATCGAATCCATGGAAACTTGTAACAATTGAAACAACTTATTTAGAAGCAATATCTATGGGGCAAG
This sequence comes from Solanum piurae, assembly GCA_029582685.1. Classification (NCBI taxonomy): domain Eukaryota; kingdom Viridiplantae; phylum Streptophyta; class Magnoliopsida; order Solanales; family Solanaceae; genus Solanum; species Solanum piurae. The sequence continues at coordinate 67 of JAJOOO010038163.1, forward strand.
CAGAGTTCGTGCATGATACAAAAGAGGAAGATTTCCTTCGGGGGAATCACATAATTAGTGTTTGCAAATTGATACTATTCTAGGTAGAAGAACCGATGGGTAGAGATCCATACCAATGCAAACCTTACATGAGTTGGTAACTCATCAATCGAATCCATGGAAACTTGTAACAATTGAAACAACTTATTTAGAAGCAATATCTATGGGGCAAGCAGAGTTCGTGCATGATACAAAAGAGGAAGATTTCCTTCGGGGGAATCACATAATTAGTGTTTGCAAATTGATACTATTCTAGGTAGAAGAACCGATGGGTAGAGATCCATACCAATGCAAACCTTACATGAGTTGGTAACTCATCAATCGAATCCATGGAAACTTGTAACAATTGAAACAACTTATTTAGAAGCAATATCTATGGGGCAAGCAGAGTTCGTGCATGATACAAAAGAGGAAGATTTCCTTCGGGGGAATCACATAATTAGTGTTTGCAAATTGATACTATTCTAGGTAGAAGAACCGATGGGTAGAGATCCATACCAATGCAAACCTTACATGAGTTGGTAACTCATCAATCGAATCCATGGAAACTTGTAACAATTGAAACAACTTATTTAGAAGCAATATCTATGGGGCAAGCAGAGTTCGTGCATGATACAAAAGAGGAAGATAATGACAACACTCGTGGAGAAAGCTAGGAAATATGTTAGTTTATCCCTTAGAAAATTATCTTCAAAAAATGGGTAAAACTAAGGGATATATTTACAACAACAGAAAGCCAACAAGAATTTAAGCAAGGAGGAGAGGAGGTTAAAGCTATCAGAAATGAGTTATAAGGCTTTATATTAGAATATTAGGTATGTGGCAACTCAACATGCTTATCATAGGGTTCGAATATTGAACATACATCATAAGTTTGCTCTAGTTGCTTTGATGGAGTTATTTCAGGACACTAGAAAAATCCAGAAGTACAAAGAAGGCTAAAAATGTAGTATGTGAATTATAATATCAATGGTCAAATTTGGATTTTTTTGTTAATAATCACATTCAGGTGGGGATTATATCAGGAACAGAACATTGAGTCCACATCTTACATTGAAGGATGGGAATCAAATTTTAGCAACTATTATTTATGCTAAATGTTGTAAAAATGAGAGATTGAGGCTTTGGGATGATCTTTATTCCATTAGTCACAATTTTTCTTTACCCTTTAATGTAATTCTGGGACAGGATAAGAAAATGTCGGGATTACCTGTCTATCCTCATGAGTTTGAGGACTTTGTCTTCTGTTTAACTCTTTTGATTTACATGATGTTTACTTTTCTGGAAGCCCCTTCACTTGTTGGAATGGTAGAAGTGATAGGTAGTGCATATTTAAAAAAAATGATAGAGTGGTGGTGAATCAAGGTCTATTGAATCATGGGAATATTTAGCTCCAACATCTGGCAAGGACAAGGTCTAACCATGCTCCTCTGTTGCTTTCCTGTGGAGTTGGGTCTCAGGTGGTCTTTAGACCTTTCAAAATTTTGATGTTTTGGGTTGTAGGTGAGAAATTTATAGATTTTGTCAAGCTTAACTAGGTAGCTGATGAATGTGAAGATGCCTTTGTTAAATTGAAGATCAAGAAGAATAAGATCAAATAGCTCTGTCTAAATAGAGTAGAGAGCACTTTGGAGATATCTTTAAACATCTGGCTATCAAAGAAGAAGTGGTAAAGCTAAAGGAGGATCTTTCTGAGGAATCCCCTACTATAGAGAACATGACTATGTTACAAAAGGCTTATGCAAAACTTAATCTCTACCTTCACTATGAAGAAGAGTTTTGGAGACAAAAGGCTGGTTGGAATAAGGTGAAAAGAACACAAGGTTTTTCCACAATTTGGAAGGAGAAAAAGGCTTGTTGTAAAGAGAATTTTGAGAGAGGATAGGTCTTGGGCAGAAGGCGATGCAAATATTGCTGAGGAGGCAGACTAACAATTTTCTAGTAACATAACCTCTAATTTATTTATCTCTTCTACAAGATATTACTCCTCAGATCTCTGAAAAAGATAATATTGCTCTAAATACTTTACCAAGTGGGGAAGAAATCAGAAAAGTCATAGTTCCTATGGGCCTGATGGATTCACTAGTTACTTTTATCAGTCATGTTGGGATATTGTAGGCCCAAACATCATTAATGTGGTTTATGCTTTCTTTCGGGGGTCTACTATTTCTAAAGCCATTACTCATACTAAGTTGGTTCTTTTTACCAAATAAGGATAGGGTCCAACCATTCTCCATTTTAAGACCAATTAGTTTGAGTACTTTTATAAATAAAATTATTTCCTGACACATTCATGATAGAATGGTAGATTTTCTTTCTAAATTGATTTCTTCTAATCAGTTTAGCTTTATCAAAGGGAGGAGTATTACATAGAATGTCTTATTGGCTCAGGAAATAATCTCATATATAAGGAAGATGGTAATCCTTATAATGTTGTGATCAAATTAGACATGACCAAGACCTATGATAGAGTGGATTGGAGGTTTCTCACTCAAGTATTGAGTAAGTTGGGCTTTGATAGTAGGTTTCTTGATATGATTTCAAGGATTGTGGCTAATAAATGGTACTCTATTATAGTTAATGGTCAGACTCAAGGTTTCGTTCACTCTTCAAGGGGTGTAAAACAAGGAGATCCTTTGTCTCCTGCCATGTTTATTCTGTTTGTTGAAGTGTTTTCAAGGGCCCTAAATCATACATTCTCTAATTATGAGTTTAAAAGTTATGAATTACCTAAATGGAGTGACCAGTTGAATCACTTGCTTATGCAAATGATACAATCATCTTCGCGATAACAAATCTCTACAATTTATAATGGAAGTGTTGCAGTTGTATGAATAATAGTCAGGTCAAATGATTAATAAGGGGAAAAACTTATGTTGTATGCATTCTAAACTGCACTTGCTATTGCTCAGGAGGTTAAATGCACTACTGGTTTTCTGAGAGGACAATTCCCACTAATGTACTTAGGATGTCCTATAGGTCATGCAAAGATGAAGAAGGTCCATTTTGCAGAGCTGATCCTGAAAATACAGAATAAACAACATATATGTAAAGGTAAATTACTCTCATTTGGGGGGAAAATTGTACTGATAAATCATGTTCTTCAGAGTATCCCCATTTACCTCCTCTCTACTATTAACCCTCCTAAATGGGTGATTCATGATATTCCAAATATATAAAGGTAAACTTTAAATCAAAATACAGTAATACAAGCCAACACATATAGACTCCCCATCATCAACCTCGACTTAACAAATACATGAAACATGTACCACATGATCACAAAAACATATACCAATTCTCTCATGAAATTCACATACAAACTATTAGTGTATTGGCGTGGTACCCGAGCCAACCACATGATATCTCGTACCAAGTGTGGCACCTATGTCAATCGAATGATATCTTGTATCATGTGTGGTACCTAAGTCAACCGTGAGTATTTCATATCAAGCATGGTATCTGAACCAACCATTCGTCAATCTATATCGACGTGGTACCCGAGTCAACCAACAATCACAAATAACATGCACAATTACAATCACAATGAACAATCACACTCAAAGCCACAAGTAAATTAAATAGGCTCATTGCATGAGATTGTCAACATGATGCTATTTCATATTCATCCCTTATGAGTTCCCCGCATGCATTGCACAAGTAATACTATAAAGCAGTTAGCATGGAAATATTACATACATTGAAAATAAACAATCATCACCAACCTCGAAACAAGCCTTAATACTCTAAAGAACGTGAGCTTTTCCCTTTTGCAATTCCTTGACTTGTTCTTGGTCTAAAACAATAAATAAACACAACAACCAATGAACAATGCCTTAATTAAACCCCAATTATTACTTAATCCTAATCCTAGATCAATTTCATGATTTCTATCCAATCAGAGCCTTTTCCATCATAATTTCAAGTTAAAACCCTCCCCTAAGATAGACCGTGATAGATTCTAAGGCTTGAGAATCAAATTACAAGTTAGGAGAGTAATACACTTATCTTTATCGAAGAGAGCGAATCAGTTGAAAAATATCCTAGGTCGCCTTTACAGTTCCCCAAAATGAGATAACCAAATAATGATTGGTTTTGGGACTTTTTTGCACAAAAACCCGACTAACCCTGTTATAGCAGTTAAACCCACTATAGAGGTTCCACCATAGCGGGTCCCGCTATAGTGAGAATTAATTTTCCCGCAATGCAGCATGACACCCCCTATAGTAGCTTGCGCAGAACAGAAACTCAGAATTCTCCCCGAAAGTTTCAATTTCTTAACACACTTTTGGACCTTGACATTCTAAACTAACCCCTTCAAGCCAAGTTTGATATCGAGAGTTCTACTTACCTGAATTTGATTCTGAAAAGCCTTACGGACTCCTTAGCACCTTAGCTAGAAGAAAATACAATCCAAGCTTAGACAATATCCCCAATCCCTCCCTAGATTGTCCTAGACCTGACTTTGCTCTAATTTCGTCTTAGACTGGCCTAACCTAAAATTTTCAAGTTACTATCTAAAAAGTTTTGTAAAAATCTTTCACTATTGGTCCATTCATAACGACAGAAAGTGGTCGTTACACTACACCAATCTCTATATTTCAATTACTTATTTTTTGTATTATTCATTATTTTACTATATCTAATTAGTTGATCCTCTTAACTTTAAACCTCACTTATAAAGGCTATATATCGATCTCTATATTTCAATTGTTTATTTTATGTATTATTTATTACTTCCTTCGTTCATTTTTACTTATCATTGTTTGACTTGACACATTCATTAAGAAAAACAATTATTGATATAGGTATTTTATCAAACTATCCTTATTAAATGATGTTTAGTATTAGGTCTTACAAATAATTTTGAGAATAAGTATTTAATGCTAAGGTAAAAACATGAAAAAAATAATTATATTTTCTTGATATGTCAAAAGCGAAGGAACGTTGTATGCTATTGCCAACCAGTTTGAAGAGACATGCAATCAAAGCAATTAGTAATTGTCACAATACCAAATTTAGAAATCACCTCATTAAAGGGTAATTTTCAAGAAACAATCTCCAAGCATTAAAATTGATATCAAAAGCTATGCCATTATGCCAAGCTTTGGTGAGGTCAATGTTGTTTTGGTTGCCACCTGTGTAGAAATTAAACTCAATCTTATCAATTCTTCTTATTCTAGATCCGCCTCTGTCCAGTGCTTCAAATAATTTTTACCTAAACTATCTGAATGATTTAAAAAGACGATACAAAAAAATATGTAAATGAGAATTTTGCACAATGCATAAAAAGAGCTCAATATAGGAATGACATATTCAATTCAATTTAGCACCATACTGTTTTACATTTTTAAGCAAGAGTAAAAGAAGTTGCAGCATTTTCCACAAACTTTTTAGCTCCCTTGAACCATCTCTTGTCACCAGCTTGTGCTTTGCAATTATAAAGTTTGCCATCATTTACTCGTGGCTGTGATTAATTGGTGCTTTCCACCTTCATCTCCGTCTGCAGTTCTTGTTAATACTGATGGTGGTTGACAGTTGGCAATGTCAATAGCGGTTGACAATGATAATGATTGTCTGATTGTGATAATATATGTGGTTAGTGATGATAACCCTTATTATGGATAGATGATCCTGAAAGTTATTTATAAAAAAATATTTTAATGAATTTTTTTATTATGTGTGAGGTAGTACTAGTTGTATGAGGAGATTATTTTATTGATATTATTTTATGATTCATGAGACCCATGCTTTATATTTCCTCTTGGCCTTTGTTTCTCTTTCCTTTTTTTTTTCTCTTTTTTTTTGTTTTTTCTAAATCTAATTTGAAACAAATTTAATTACTCCATCAGTTTGTACAATGAAAAATAATTTTTTTTAACTTATTTATTTTAATAGAAAATATTTTTAAAAATTATTATTTTTATCATTAAATAATTAGAAGTTATCGACATAGAAAGCATGATAATGATTATTATTATTATTATTATTATTAGGTATTTGACAATATAATATATATATATATATATATTTGAAAAAATAGAATTATATTTTATTTTTGCAAAACAATATTCAAAATAATGTTCATGTTAAACTTAAATAACATTTCAAAAGTGAAGTAAGTTGAAAAAATACAGTATACCAACATATTTTTCAAATTTAAAATATACTTTCAAAAAGAAAAGGTTGTGTTTTAGATTTTCATGGTCAAAAATTAATTTTCAAATAAAATGAAAATTATTTTATAAATAAAATAAAATAAAATATTTATGTTTAAATGGGTCCTAAAAGTAGAAGTTAAAAAAACAATGAAATATGAAGACAAAACTTTTTTAAGTACAATAAATGAAAAATGGGAGAAAAAGAAACAAAAATAAATTTAGTGGTCAATTTTTATGGGATAAGAGACCATCCGAAGAATTAAGTTGAATATTTTTGTGCTCAGTGCCTTTAATTATTGAATAATAAAAATTATACTTTGAAAAGCATTTTTTGTTAAAACAAATAAGTTAAAGAATAATTATTATTTTCATCCAAACAAACTAAGGTAGTAATTAAATTGATTTCCGAATAGAACTTTTAAAAAAATCTAGAAAAAACGAGGAAAGAGAGAGAGTAGGAAAGAGAAACAAAAGGCAAAGAAGGAAAATAAAACATGAGTTCCATAAATAAAAATATAATAGCAATAAAATAACCCTCATACAACTAGTACTAGTTGTACCTCATAAATAGTAAAATATTTCCTTTCTAACAAATAAAACTTTTGAATTTTTAAAATTTAAATTTAATTGAGAGCTTTTGAATTTAAATTGACACTTCTGGGAGAAAAACTATACATCGTTACATAGAGTTGCAGAGCAATTATTTTTTAACAAATTTAAAATTTCCCAATTTTGAACTATAATTTTCTTTTAAAAAAAAGTAGAATTAATGAAGAAAAAAAAGAGAAGAAGGATCTGAAGTGCACCGCATTAGCCATTATTGTCTTCGTTTCATTTTATATGAGCTAGTTTGACTTGATATAAGTTCAAGAAAGAAACAAAGAACTTTTGAAAGTTGTAATACAAAATAATTGATAAATATTTGTGTGGTTATAAATCATTTTATTAAAGATAACATGAGTATTTGAAAATTAAATTATTTTACTTAATATAAAAATATGTCATTCTTTTTGGGGGTGAGTAGAAAAAAACTAAGTCATATAAATGGAACATAGGAAATACTCTTTAACAAATAATTAGCAAATAAATTTGGTAATTTACTTACAATTTTGCAGTTGGGGCTTTCCGTGCATGTCCCCAGTCCCAATGCTAAATTTTACATGAGAAAATAATTATTTTTGTTCTTGTGCAATAGTCTTATTTTGATTTTGGTGACCATGATGCCTCACTAATTATACTTAACCTTTCATTAATCAAAGTAAGTGATTTTAGTCCTTTACTAATGATGAAAATCAATTTAAACAGATCAATTACTGTTGTCAAGGGTAATTTTGTATTACAACAAGAAACACTTCTATGCAAAGAACAAAACCTAAACACAGAATAAGTTTATAAATTCTCTCATAACAACCTTTCTCACACACAAGTACACAACCATATCATAACCCTACCCCTCTCTTTAATTTGAATGTGAATTAATCCTCTAATACACTACTATGTGTGTTCGTTGGTTGATGACTAATTTCTCTTTAGTTGCCTCCCCACTTATATGAGAATGCAATCCAGTCACTCCTCCTGCAACGTTGAAAATAACTCAGTACACTTATTGAAGAGAAATTAAATCATTCAATTTGACAATGAAACTTTGAAGTAAGAATGAACTACAATTCACATCGGCATGTAAGTACTCAATTAATTTAGTTATAGCCTAAATCTTTGATTATATGGAAATTTGAGTAAAAAATTGAGTTACAGAATAAATAATATTTATAGTGCATATTCTAAATTTGTATGACATATTAAAGAATAAATACCATTTAAAATACCATTTAAAAAATAATAATCTATAAGATATAAAAATCAAATATTTATAGTGCATATTCTAAATTTGTATGACATATTATATTTTGTGTTTGTTCTACTTATTAGATTGACATAAGAATATTATTGTTTTTTTTAAAGAGCAATAGATGAACATGAAAATTCAGAAATACACTCAATTAAATGTGTGGTAGTCATAAACTATGATACATATAAGTCAACTGTTTAAGAGCTGAAGTTTGCATAACTCAAATTCGAAATTAATTTAGATTTTCAAGATTGGTTACATATTTGTGTTGGATTTGTATCATTTACATTTTTATTGGAGATACTTATTATAATAACACTAATAGATTTTACTTTTCCTTTCACATGACAGATGAAGGTGAAGATTCATATATGTACATCATTAAATTACACTATAAGGATTGGAGGGTGTTTGAGTCAGTGAGGAACTATGTTAATGGACATATAGTTTATTATGATTATTGCAATAAAGATGAAAATTCTGTTATACATATGAGGTAGTGTATGAAAAAGTTTAAAGTGAAATATAAAAAAAGTGAATTTGATTCAAGTTGGGCCTTATTATGAGATAAGTATAATACTTTTATCAACTAATTTAGGTATATATAACCTTGTCTATGAAATAATTGGCAGTAGACAGGTGAAAATATTTGTTTAGCACATGAAAGAGGACCAATGGAACTATGATATAGTTGATTTTGAGGGCAGCCCACTACAAAGTAGAAAAGAGCTCGTAGATGTGGATGTAACAGAGAAAACTGATGAGAGTGATGCCACATGTGAAGAATGTGAGTCATTTCATGACTCTAATTATTCCTTGGAAGAAGATGATGTGATTTTTTTTGATAAAATCATTGACTGTACTGTAGAATGGGTTGACCTTAATGGAAAAAATAAAGAAAATTAAGTTAAAGCAAAAACAATGGAGGTTGGAGTTGCCTCAAACATGTTGGCTATGTTTCCCAATGACACTCAAGAAAATGATTGTTTTACATCTTATGAGGAATTAATGAGTTTACACGAAGATTTTGAGGATAAAAATCTTAAAAGATTCACTGTTTTTAATCCAACTAGGGATTTGAAGGATCCAAAATTTAAGTGTACGCTTAATATGATTTTCAGCAATAGCAAAAAATTTAAGTGGACATTTGAGGTACATGTTGTGTTCCAGAAAAAAGACATCAAGTTTAAGAAGAACAAAAGTACAAGGTCGAGGGAAATTTGTAAGGTGTCAAAGTTTTAAATGGTTCATATTTGCATCAAAGTCTAATCAAGATGAACCTTTCAAGATCAAGACGATAGGCCCTGACTGTTCTTATGGCAAACAAAGAGATACCAAGCTATAACACCTCGATTTTTTTTAAGTTAAGACTCGAACTGATGTAATTTACGAATAAAAATACGGAAATCAAAGACAAGAAAGAAAGATAGAAGAAGGAATATAAGAGAAAGAACAATTGACAACTAAATGATGTATTAAATCATAAAACCTCCAATTACAATCCCTAAACAAGCACCTAACTAAGATAAATAGATTGACACAAGAAAAGGAAATTAAAAGCAACCTAAAGGTATATTAAACCTAAAGACCTCAATCTATTAATCTGAGTCAAGCACCGAATCTCTTATGAAGACCTCAAGGAAATTGAATCTCCAAGCAACCTCCGTCTCTAAGCAAAGTTCAATAGAAGCTTCACCAAGATCTCAAGTATCTCAAAGGAGATCCAATTCATCAATCATTCATTTTCAAAATAGTCTACCTAAAATGAAAACCCAAACTAGCTATTTATAGTTTTAGGCTATTACATCATAAGAGGCCCACAAGTGGCCCAAAAAGGATAAAGGGAGAGCTGGGTCGGGCTCGCCTAATGAAGTTAGCGAGTCGCCAACTAAGTCGGCAACATGATCCTTCCTTGGAAGCATTCTGTAAAGTTCAGGGATCTGGGTTGTGCTCGCCTAAGGAACTCGGCGAGTCGCTGATTGACCTCCAGCTCGCCAAATGTGGCAACTTCCCTGCAGCTCCCTAGAACTTTAGGCGAGCTTGAAGCCCCCGCCTAAGCCATTAGGCGAGTCGCCGAAGTGGTCTCTAGCTCGCTGAATGATCAGCTTCTCCACTTGCTCTTCCTTGCTTCGTTAGACTCCCACACTCCAAGCTATCATCCAAACATGGTATTGCTAAATTAGGAGCTCCTTCCAAGCGCATATATTACTATTTAAGGCATGGAACCCCCTCTTTGTCATCAACTCATCTCAAGAACCTCCATCTTTGTGAACAATCCTTCCATACTTTGAAGTTACCAAACTTGGCTTGGAGTGAATGACCTTGAGGCAATCTGGAGTGCACCATTCTCCCCTTCTTGAAAAGGATTTGTCCTTGAATACAAACCTTGAAAAACCCTAGGGAAAGCAAGTAACAACAAGATCCTCATGGAATGAGGGTTAGCGTTAGCAATAACTATTCTATCACCATGCCAAGGTTGCACAAACTTAACATATAACCAAGCATCAAAATGATCAACAAAGGGTTTGTAACCCATCAAAACAAGAGATACTTGGCTACATAAGAGACCTTGACAAAGGGGTAGAAAGCGAAGGAACCATTACACTTAGGCAACCACACATATAAACCCTCATTGGTTACACATTTCAACAAGCACAATTCCCCTTTTAAGTCAAGTAGCACATGAACACCCTCATACCTAAGTGCAAAGCCACAATGTTAACCCAAATTAAGACTACATCCAATGCACTAGCTAACTTCAAGAATGTAATTATTCCCAATTCATGAGCGTGGTCAAGTACAAAAGTATTCCCCACACAAATTGGCAAACATACCTCATTCAAGCACATAGGATCAAGTAATAACACCAAGTGAGAATCATATAAAAGAAATAAAGTGTTACTACCATACTCATCACAATTTTGACCAACACCAGGGTCAAATGGGAAGGAAATATATAGCATCGAGTCAAGGAGACTCCCATTTTTCCTATTGAGACTACTACTAACATAAAATATGCTACCCATACAAGCATGAGTATGATGCAAATACATAATAGAGAACGGTTTCTTGAAAAACAACTTCGTCTAAGGTGTTTTCATTGGTATGACTACTAATAGGCTCAAAATCATTGGTCAGACCCTTAAGAATTGGGACACACAAAGAATAAGAGGTAATGATAAAACAAATACCATCTTCCTTCTCATCATAATCCTTCCCCACACGAGTACTCTCATCTTCCAAGAAGAGATTTCCATCTTTGGGAGGACAATCTTCACACTATAGTGGGTTACTATAAAAGTATAGCTATCAAGAACTACACTACTCTCATGATTCAAACCACTAGGCACTTTACTAGGAGTGATTTCATCATCTTCAAACAAGATATTATACTTAAAGAGGGAACGTCAACCACCCTGGGATAATTAAAACATGCAAGTTCATCCTCAAAAAGACACATATCATTTTTCGAAGCGTTGTTAAGCACATGCTATCTATGAGCAAAACAAGTAATATGATCTTCAACAAAAGATATGCTCAAAGAGTCACTCCTATTCAAACAATCAACATTATTGTCACTATCCCCAAATTGAGGTCCCTTAATCACATCACAAGATTCCTCAATCAGTGGACTAAACTCAAATACAAGTTGATCAACACAATTATCACATGATAATGAACTATACCTCCAAGCACATGTGTCAACACTTGGTAGACACAAATCGATCTTACTAGAAGAATCCATTCGGTCATCAATAGAATCAACTAGTGTATCCACACTCTCAACATGTACATTATCAACACATGGTAAAGAAATATTAGGCTCACATAAAGACAATCTATCACTTACACTTTGTTCATTTGCAATTGTAGAAGTGTTAAGTTTAGCTATTGTACCTTGATGCTCACAAGAAGGATCTTCTTTACCTTGGAATGACACTTTCTTAGGAATGTTGGGACACCCCAAAAATGCATCCATCACACCTTCAATGGTAGGTTCTTTGTTTGGAACTTGTGTTCCTCCACCCATCATGCTTGTACCTACATAAGAATCCTTACAAAGTGATGGATAAACAAAAAGGTTAGATTGATATTGTGGCAACCCCCTCACTTCACTCCACTCATCCTCTCATTTTTCCACTCTAAGGTTGCCACCTTGATCTCCGTTACTCCTCTCAATCTTTTTTCTCTCATTTTGAACCTTAGGAGGAGGAAATAAATGTGTTCCCCATTGATCCACAACATACTTGGACCATTTTTGCTTGTTTGGAACCCTATGTTTGTTAAACCAATTGTCTCCCAAACATAACTGACAAAAGTACATGGGTATTATATCACACCAAACCTCCTCATAGTATTCACCGCGTGTGAAAGAGACGTTTACAACTTTGGTAACCTTATATCCGTCCATGGTGTATGGATAACGCCTTGATATTCATGGTAGTCTCAAGTAGGCTACCGTAGATGGAGTGATGTAGTTTTGATTGCACTAATCATCGAGGACAATATCAAACCCCAAAGCTCCACAAATGTCAACCTTTATCCTATGAACTTGTCTTCTCGGGTCAACATTATAAAGCTTTGTGTACCCCTTTGGCACATACTTGAACCTCATAAGCCATTTGAATTCTCCCAATGTCAAAGGGCTGGCATTTCCATTGAGTTATCGAAGCCATCCCACATGTTTCCACCAACTCAATACAAGACCTTTAAGGTGTTCAAGGGCATACATGGATTTCTTAATGTCATTCAAATCATGGTTTTGGAAATTCCGCTCACATTGCCACTCCCAATCAAGATATTCCTCGGGATCACACTTTCCTTCAAAAATAGGAAGACTAACCCTTTTGGTACCAAGACCCCTAACACATCTTCCATATCTGCCTTGGTTCCTTTATCCCGACAAGTGTGCATTAAAATGAGAAGTGTAGGAAGTCGTATCCTTAGACATTAGAGATGCACACTCTCTTTTTCCCATAGGATAACTTTGACTTGAACTATGTAACTATACCCACTGCTTCAACTAGGGCAAGGATTACCACAAGACAAAGAATATGAATCTTCACAAGCCTTAGGGGCATGCTCTTCATAATTCTTATATAAGAGAGTCTTATACCTCACCTCACCTTCATCCTTGGAGTGGGAAGTGTAATCTGTTCCGTCACCATCATAGGAACTATCTTCACTCTCGGAGTGGGAGTAAGATTTCTCACATGCTCCATCATCATCATAGGAGCCATCATAAGGTTCGCCGTCCTCTCCATCTTCACCATCATAGCTATGATCACCATCTTCCTCATATTCTCCTCCGGAATAGTAGCTCTCATTCCCATTCGACTCTTGATCATGGCTATCATCATAGCCCCCATAATCACCATTATCCTCACATCCATAGCCTTCATCACTACAATCATAGTCTCCCATATCGTAGTCACATGGGTCCGAGGCTATTCATGACATGCTTCCTTATAACTCCTTTATACCTACAAAATGATCAAACAAGGTTAGTAGTAAAAGTTCCTCACCAACACTCGCATTTTCTCACCTTTGAATACCTCACAAATTGGCTTGGCTAATATTGAACCTTGTTTCAATCCGGTGGTACACAAGTGTTAATTAAGCTCTTGGTCGGAATGGATTCTTGTTTCAAGAAGGACGAATGAATCGATTAAAACAAACGGACTTGAATCAAGAAGTTAACTACAAAGTAAAATCAATAAAATCACGTAAAGAAATGACACTAAAAAAAAAGAGAATTCAAGAACCAATAATCAACAAGTAGATCAATTACTAGTTGAAAATTAGTTTAGGAATCTTGAGAACGATTGAGAATCAAGAAAAGGAAACTAAGGAATTAGAACCTGAGATTAGGGGCATAAAATAAGTTTCCGATCGCCAAATGCAGTGTTTTCTTTGCCAAAGTTGAAATTCAGCTCGCCAACTTGAAGTTTGGATCACCGAAATTTACAGAATGTTGAGGCAATTTGATGATCAGGGTGGCAATTCGGCAATGCGCCAAATGGACTTTGGCGAGCAAAGTCGAGCTCGCCAAAAGTTACAGTATGTGCACTTGAAGACTCTGAATTTTGTGCTTTTGTGGTCCCTCAATACTTTTTCCTTTATTCCTTATCCCTTTTGGTAAATTCTCTTTTGTACAAACACTTATCCACTTTCTCTTTCCTTTCTTTCGGGATTAAACTCTTTCTTTTTGAAGATTTCTTCTCTTTGAAGATTTAAATATTCCACAAGAACATAATGAACAAGATGAAGACCCAAAATTAAACCCTCAATAATTTTAGCTCGGAATTTTACAAAATTTGAGATACAAGATCCCCTTGATGTGGGAAACAAACCTCAATACTTTTTAGCTCTCAATTCCTTGCCAAAACCTTCAGATTTCAAAACCGATTTGTATCTTCTTCAAGCTTCTTCAACCTATAATGGTGGATTCTTCAATAGAGCCCCAAACTTCACCAAATCTCAGATTTGGACTCAAATAAGACTAGGGAATACTAATCTAGACTTAGAAACTCCAAACAAAACTCAAACCAACAAAATATTTTTGGGTTTTTCTTGAAAACCTTTTTGACTCTTTTTTGGTAACAAACCCAAGATTAGAATCGTAGGAACGAATCTAAGCTCAGCACTGATACCAAATGATGTAATTCTTGCCAAGAACTACGAATAAAAATGAAAAAATCAAAGACAAGAAAGAAAGATAGAAGAAGAGATACAAAAGAAGGAACAATTGACAACTAAAGGATGTATTAAATCCGAAAACCTCCAATTACAATCCTTAAACAAGCACCTAATCAAGATAAATAGATTGACACAAGAAAACGAAATCAAAAGACCTAAAGGTATATTAAATCTAAAGGCCTCAATCGATTAATTTGAATCAAGCACCGAATCTCTTATGAAGACCTCTAGGAAATTGAATCTCCAAGCAACCCCCGTTTCTATACAAATTTCAATAGAAGCTTCACCAAGCACTCAAGTCTCTCAAAGGAGATCCAATTCATCAATCATTCATTTTCAAAATAGTCTACCTGAAAATAAAACCCAAACTAGCTATTTATAGTTTTAGGCTATTACATCATAAGAGACCCAAAAGTGGCCCAAAATGGATAATGAGCAAGCTGGTTCGGGCTCGCATAATGAACTCAGTGAGTCGCCAACTAGGTAAGCGACTTGAACCTTCCTTGGAAGCATTCTATAAAGTTTGGCGATCTGGGTCGTGCTTGCGTAAGGAACTCGGTGAGTCACCGATTGACCTCTAGCTCACAGAATGAGGCAACTTCCCTGCAGCTCCCTGGAACTTTAGGCGAGCTTAGAGCCCTCGCCTAAGCCATTAGGCGAGTCGCTGAAGTAGGCTCCAGCTCGCCAAAGGAGCACCTTCTCCACTTGCTCTTCCTTGCGTCGTTAGACCTCCCACACTCTAAGCTATCATCCAAACATGGTATTGCTCAATTGGGAGCTCCTTCCAAAAATGTATATTACTATTCAAGGCATGGAACCCCTATTTGTCATCAACTCAAGCTCAAGAACATCCATCTTTGTGAACAATCCTTTCATACTTTGAAGTTACTAAACTTGGCTTGGAGTGAATGGGCTTAAGGCTATCTGGATTGTATCACAAACCATTCTTAGTTTGTGAATAAGATTTTACCGAGTAGTTTTAAATTTTCTTAGGTATTAAGGTTAGTAGATGTAACACCTCGAGTTTCAAAAAGAACTAAAGAGAAATTCCTTCAAGTCACCCTTTAGTTTAAGTTTTGGGTCAACTTCAAACGACCATAAGTTTTAGCACATAAAGAGTTGGGTGACCCATGAAGTAACAAATCGAAGACCTTTCAGTTCTCTTTCAAACACCGTTAAGTTTTCTAAAATCCGAGTTCATATGAAGGAGTTATGCCCGTTTGAGTGCAACCTCTCTAGATAAGGCCTTTTCATCTATTTTATGGAGGGATATTTTGGTCTTTTCCTTACCCCACTAGCCTAACACGGTTTAACAACCCAAGTTAAGAGGTCTAATTAGGTTTAGTGAATTCTAAACATTCCAAAATCATTTAGAAGATTAGGGCAAAGTTGAAGAGGAGAAAAAGAAGAAAGTTTCAAGCGTTCATCAAGTTTCGAGGATTTTTGCCAAGAACTTTGTTTCTTTAGAGGTATGTAAGCTTTCATAGTGTTGGTTTTGTTCGCCCTCATGCCAATCATGTAAATATTACCATGGATTCTTTCAGGAAGTCGAATTATTGAATTCTTGAGGTTTTTGCTTCATTCTTTAACAATGGAGTCTTGTTGAGTTCTTGTGGTGAAGGTCTTTCGAATGAGTGTGGTTCTTGATAGATTTTTGTGTGAGTTTTCATTGGAATGGTGTTTGGTTTATGAATCTAGGATAATTTAGAAGAAATCATTAGATTCTAGAGGAGACATGGCTTGAAATTGAGTTAGAAAGTTCATCAGGTTTCTGGGCTCACACTAGGGCAACAAGCCCTCATAGAGCCAGAGAGGCTGGGGCAGCGCTCCACCATAGTGCAAGAGGGGCTGGGGCAGCGCGCCACCAGTGCACCAGGAATGGCCTTCAGGAGTTCAGGGGTTAGCGCCCTGTGCTAGGAATGCATTAGGGTTGCCTGCCCTCGTTTCTCTTACATCTTTCTTTCGTCAGAGTTCTTTTAAATCGTGTCTTTGATCTCTTCCTAATTTTAACTATCTAAAACTCCATTACTCATGAGAGATCCTATATATATTCTAATCAGAACTCTTGAATTCAGATTTCAAATTCAAGGTAGATTTAAGAGTAAAGTTCGAGGGAGTCCTTTGAGTAATTTTGAGAAATCTTCTACAATTACTTACACTACTAAAAAACCAGTGAATACCGACCTACAAATACCGACCTTCGGAGGTTGGTATTCCCTGAAATACCGACCTAAAACCGACATCCCAGCTTAGGTCGGAAAAAGTTTGGTCGCTATTCAATACCGACCTCTGGAGGTCGGTATTTACTGACCTCTTGAGGTCAATTTTTATTTTATGTCGGAAAATTCATATATTATTATTTCGACTTCCTGAGGTCAGAATTGGAATACCAACATCCGGATGTCGGTATTTGTGTCTTCTTAATTTTTAAATTCCAACCTCTGGAGATAGGTATTTTTATTTTTGCATTTTTGAGATTCTGACCTCCGTAGGTCGGTATTCTTATTTTTGAGATTCCGACCTCCAGAGGTCGGTATTTTTATTTTTGTAATGTTGAAATTCTGACCTACGGAGGTCGGAATTTTTATTTTTGTAATGTTGAAATTCTGACCTCCGGAGGTCGGTATTTTTATTTTTGTAATGTTGAAATTCTGACCTCCGGAGGTCGTTTTTTTTATTTTTGTAATGTTGAAATTCTGACCTACGGAGGTCGGTATTTTTATTTTTGTAATGTTGAAATGCTGACCTCTGGAGGTCGGTATTTTTATTTTTGTAATATTGAAATTCTGACCTCCGGAGGTCGGTATTTTTATTTTAGTATTTTTGAAATTCTGACCTCCGGAGGTCGGTATTTTTAATTTTGTATTTTTAAAATTCCGACCTCTGGAGGTCAGTTTTCTGCTACAAAACAAGCAGCAAATTGCTGCAATTTTAGTTGTCCACCTGCATATTTATACCAAAACAACCCAAAGAACAAATAAACTTCATCCAATCAAAACAACACAATATTTTCAACATATACATTAAACTATTTCAAAATAAACTTCATCCAACTTC
>JAJOOO010038164.1:0-21152 GCA_029582685.1 Solanum piurae
TTACGAAAGAAGAATAATAAACCCAGAATTTCAACACCAAAAATCTTCAAAACGAACTTAGGAAATTAATAATTGCTAAAGTTGCAAGGTAATCTCCCTAGTCAAGAACTAGAATAGAATAATAATGTCTAACCCCTAAAAATGAGGTTTACATGCCCTATTTATAGAAAACAAGTCCTAAATTAAAAAGGAAACAAAATAAGGAAAGTTTCGTTCAGGCACGCGTCTTCAATTCACGAGACTGACTCACAGACCGTCAATGGCTATACGGTCCGTGAGTCCCTTCCGTCAGCCCAGCCTTGGAAAATATTTCAGCTTCTAAAAATCCAGCTTCTCTGAAGCAAACGACGGATGTACAGTATAGACTGTAGATCGATCTACGGTCCGTTAATCCCCCTCCGTAGATCCATACTTGGAATCTTCAAAAATTAGGTACTGGAACCCTCGTAGTATCAATCTACAGATCAACAGTACGGTCCGTAGATCATTCTACAGACCGTCAATGAGCGTCGTGGTTCCACACATGTCAGATTTCCCTTTTATGCTTTGGCTGCTGATCTATGACCATCATCTACGGAGCATCAATGGACCTACGGTCCGTCGATCACCTCCGTAGATGCCCTTTTCTGCACTTCTTTCAGCTGTCTCTCTAATTCCGCGCCTGAACATCTTTCCTGCAAAATATGATAAAAAAACTCATAAAAACCAATACAAAAAGGCCCTAGGCACACACAACTTGTAAGTGAACTGTATTAGAAATATCGTAAACTCACGGTATATCAATTGTTAAAGTTGATATTAGTCCATAGAGTTGTCTTGGAGGTGGGTTACTTTGTGAAGGAAAATTCAACTAGTTAATTACCAGATAATGTGGTAGTCGACAGGTTTGGACAAAAATATATCAACAGGAATGTCTATCTTATTGCAAGTTAGAAGAATAAAAAAAATTCATTTTTTGAATTATGAGCAGTGAGTTTAGTAGCTTAAACATTTCATATAGTTCAAAATATGTTAAGTCTAAGCCCTGAACTAAATAGAGAGTTTTATCATAGCAAATGTATAGCTAATATATAGCTTCACATTATGTATGATTTATTTTTTCAATGCTCATAAAACATGACATTACTAAATATGAAAAAGCATATTGTGTTACAGATTCTACTTTTTATTAATTCTTATAAAAAATATCTCTCTTTTACACAGGTATAAAAGGTGAGAATTAAATCAAGACTACTGCATGACAAGTATCATTATGATACTTTGGAAAAAAATTCTACTTTTCTGTCTTAGTTTAGGAGTAATATTTAGTTAGATTTTCTAGTTATTGGACATATTTTACTTTAATTATGGAGCCTGAAATGACTTAGTACCTTCATATATTATGGTTCTTTTTAATTGTAATGGATGGATTTCTGTTGGTGTTTTTTAAAAATGGAGCAGCACAAAAAGATTCAAAAATATCTCTCAATGGATTGAAATGACTTTCAATAGCTTTCCAATAATTTTACTAAGCATTAAGAGGCTTTAAATAGCCAACATAAAACACATAATCTGCATATTTTAAAATTCAAAAATCTTAAAATATCTCAACAACTAAAACAACCTAACTAAAATTCAAATTTCAAATTTATCTTAAACCACACAACTTATTTTGGTAAAAAATATTGCAGTAACTAAAAGCAAACTTCAACACTCCTCCTTTGCTTTTGTTGTTGCAATTGAAAAAATGCTCCTCCTCAATTTCTTGTTTGGTAGTGGATGCTGGATTCTTTTCTTTGTTTTTGAACTTGCAAAATTTCTTCTTCTTTCGATTTTGTGCCTCAAAAATACCTTCCATGACATTGTCTTGTATAGAATTTTATCTTAAAGTTCTTTAAAATGAACTTTTGTAAGATTTGCAAGGAGAGGTTGTAAGGGTTTTTCTTCCATCACAACATCACATATCACATAGGTTTGAAAATATGACTTTATTCTCACAGGCCAAATTTGATAGTTTTTGTCTATGAAAATTTTTGTGGCATTCAAAGAGAGATTACTGCTTGCCATTGTTTTGGTTAAACAATGATTTAGAAAAGCTTGTGCGTTGAAAAAAGCACGAGTTGAAAAGGTATCCTTGATGGGTTAAAATGGATAGCCCTTACGGGTTAAAAATGTATGGTAGTTCTTTGGAAGATTTCATATATCCCTTAAGATCAATGAAGCTCTTGATACCACTATTGGTGTTTTTTAAAAATGGGGTACCACAAATAGATTGAAAAATATCTCTCAATGTATTGAAATGACTTTCAATAGCTTTCCAATAATTTTATTAAGCATTAAGAGGCTTTAAATAGCCAATATAAAACACATAATTTACATATTTTAAAATTTTAAAATCATAAAATATCTCAACAAGTAAAACAACCTAACTAAAATTCAAATTTCAAATTTATCTTAAACCAGACAACTTATTTTGGTAAAAACTATTGCAATAACTAAAAGCAAACTTCAACAATTTCATTATTATCTAGCATGTTTTATTATTTAATTTTTAATTTATGTAATTCTATAATTTTAAAAAATTCACTAATATAAAATAATTAAATGTCATCAATGAATGCAATTAGTGAAAAAAGATTTTGTCATTAAAGGTAACATTTAGCAACGACTAAATCAATTTTTTTAAGACAAAATGTTTTTGTCACAAAATAAATAAATTTACCATAAGTTGACTACATTTAGTGACAAAAATATATTTGTCCCAATATCCTCTTTTTTATTGAATACGAATAATTTTTTATTTTATGACAATTATAATTGTCACTAATCATGATAATTTATCGTGACAATATATGTTGTCGGTAAAAACAATACTTTTATTGACAAAATGAATAGATTCAACTATAAAATTATTAATCTTTTTTAGAATAATAAATTTGTCCCTAATTTATACATCTAAGGGCAAATTTATTTTTGTTTATAAAAAGTAGTCATTAGTGACGAAATTACATTTGTTGAACTACGAAATAGATATAACTTTAGAGACAATTGACGTCGGCACTGTTTGAACTAATTAATTAGCAACAATACAATTTTGTTGGTAATAATAACCTTTTTAGTGACAAAAGATACTATTAACCACAAACAAATTATACTTTTTATGACAAATAAATTTGTGACAAATAATTATTCATTTGGAGACGATTCTTCTTTTTGTAGTTAATATAATACTTTTAGCGACGAAGCACTAAATCGTATTTGGATAATTTTAGTGACACGCATTTAGTGACGACTGATTGACGAAATTTTTTTCGTCACACAAGATTTTTAGTGACGAAATATGATTTATTAATGATGAAATTATTTGTCCCTGATAATCAAATTTGTTGTAGTAATCTCTTCTTCGTATCCTTTTCAGCCTCCCAAATAGCTTCTTCAACAAATTGGTTTCTCCATAAGACTTTTAATGACGCAACCTCTTTAGTTCTCAACCTGTGAACCTTTTAATTAATGATCTTAACTCGAATCTCCTCATAGGACATACTCTCCTTTACTCTAATACTCTCACTAGGCACAATAAGTGCAGTATGACCCAAAGACTTCTTTAGCATATAAATATGAAATGTTGGATGCTCTACTACTAATTGGATAGTAGCTCCAACTCATAACCTACATGACCAACACTATTGGATATCCTTTAAGGACCAATGTATTGTCGATTGAGCCTTCCTTTCTTACAAAACATCATGAGACCCTTCATGGGTAAAAGTTTCATGTATACCGAATCATCAACCTTAAAATCCAAATCTATTCTTCTAACATTAGTATAGGATTTCTGACAACTCTGTGTTGCTCTCTACCTCACTTGAATTGTCTTCACCATCTCCATGGCTTTATGAACCAAATCTTGTCATATCAACTTAGCTTCACCAACCTCAAACTAGCCTATAGGAGATCTATACCTTCATCAAAATAAAGCCTATATGCAAACTAAATAAGAGGCAAGTGGTAATCCCAATTAATTTTGAAATCCAAAACACAAGCTCTCAACATGTCCTCTAAATTCTTAATTGTGTGCTATACCTGACAATCAATATGAGGATGAAAAGCAGTACTAAGGTTCACTTTCGAACCCAAATCTTTCTGAAAAGACTTCCAAAACTATGAGATATATTAATCACCTCTATCTGAAATTATGGACAAGGGAACTCTATGTAGTTGAACTATCTCATGAATGTACAAATTTGCATACTCTTATGCTATATTGGTACTTTTACTGGTAAGAAATAGGCTGATTTGGTCATCCGATCCACAATCACCCAAATGGAATTATGTTGTCGACGAGATCTTGGTAAACTAATAATGAAATCCATATTAATCATCTACAACTTCCATTTAAAAAGGGGTATATTCTGAACTACACCAAACGGCGTTTGATGCTCAACCTTGACTTGTTGAAAAAATGGGTACTTAGTAAAAAAACTCAGTAATGCACCTTTTCATTCAACACTATGAATAGACTTCTGTCAAGTCACGGTACATCTTGGTGGCACCTGGATGAATGGAATATCGGGAATCATGTGCTTCTTCCATGATTATGTCTGGCAATTTATCCACACGCGGAACACCCTATTTACCTTGATACCTAAACACACCATCTCCCCTTTGTGCAGAGACCATCACTTATTGATTATTTATATTTGCCTTTAACTCAAGTAAAATAGGATCCTTGTCCTGTTTCTCCTTTACTTTTGACACTAATGAGGATTCATCCCCATTCATCACCACTACTCAACCTTTACCAGAATCTAATAAACAGACTCCCAGATGTGCCAGTCTATGAACATCCTTAGCTAATTCATTCTTGCCTTCCTTGACATGAGTGATGAGTCTAAGATTTGGACTCATATAGGTCTTTGTTTACATTGGTTTAGTGTCCTCAAATGCTAAATTTATGCCATGAACTGATGAAAAAATTGTTGATTTCAGGTATATGGGTTGAGGAACAAAGCCAGGACATTAATAGGCAAAAAGGACAACACAAGGTGAAAAAGAGAGAAAAATAAGCATGACTATCGCCAAGAGAACTAGGCAAATTGCCAAGTCAGTCCTCGATCACAGAAAGTTACATAATACTAAGAATAAAATAGGAAGAACTTAGGTGAACTGCATTCCCTATCGGTGACTCAACGACTGCATCGACGAAGGATTACCATGTCGCCGAAAGTACTGATAGAGACCAAGGTGAATTCATATTGGAGAGCTAAAAGACTAAAAAACACATCACATAACTGATCGGTGATTTTGAATTAGATCGCCTAAAATTACAGTGTTTGAACGATGAAAATGTGACGAAAGAAGGCGAGAGAAAAAGACGATCGGTGAGTCACTGAATGGTCAGCAAAGCCCAACTTTCCTCACCGATTGGCCCCAAAAAGCCACACCTCAAATTTGTATAAATCGATTTTTGGAAGAGAGAGAAAGCATTCAGAAACCAAGAGGAACAAAAGAAAAAGAGCAAAAACACTGCTATTGTTGGTTTTGAGTAATTTTAGCAAGAATTTTCAATTGGGTATTGTAATAGAGAGATATTATTCATTTTATACTTTCGATTTGCAGTTGTTAGTCAATCCCCCAAACATTGTCTCTTTATTTGATTGTTTCTTGTTGATTGTTGAAGCGGTTTTGTAGTCTAAAAGCTGCTTTCTTGGAATAGGGACTATGTCGTCGGGTTTGGTTCATAATTTCCTAAAACATTTGTTCCTTTAGCTGCAAAAGTCATCGTTATAACTTTATAGTCGAATTCAAAATAGAACTAATCTTTGTGGGATCGACCCTAACTCATTTAGTTGGCTGTTATACTGATTAACGATTGTTGAACACCTAAAATTGGATGAGGTGTGCTTGAGTTGTTTAGAGTTCTTTTATCGAAGTTTAACTTGTGAATTTGTCGGTTGTAGTTGAATCAATTTAGGTTGTAGTGTGTTTGTGTTGGTTGTGCTGAGCAGAAGAGAGAATGAGTGAAACAGAGATGAATGGTAGACAAGTAGGTCATCGATATGCTGTTGATAACGTTAATAGTGTGCACAACCCAATCCAATTGGGTGGAATTGGTGCAATCTGCCTACCATAAGCCGAAAGTGATGCTATATTTGATGTCACGAGCACAACTCTTCATCTCCTCCAAATGAAGGGACTGTATGAAAGGTTGACTCATGAACAACCACATAAGTATGTGAGGAATTTTATAGATGTTTGCAGCCCATTATCATTCAAGAATGTGTCGCAAGAATCAATACGACTCAGGTTATTTCCACTATCTCTGATGGGGGAAGCTAAAAAATAATTGGCTGAGTTACCAAAGAATTCTATCACATCATGGGATGAGCATACCACGACGTTTAATGCGAAGTTCTTTCCTCCTTCGAGGATGATGAAACTCAGAGATAACATTCAAGGTTTCAAGAGATTGAAGGGTGAATCCATCCATGAAACGTGGTTGAGTTTTAAGAAACACCTACTTCAATGCCCGACTCGAAGACTAGCAAACAATTTGCTACTCCAATACTGTTACCGGAGTCTTAATTCGGTAAATAAAGGGGTGGCTGATCAATTGGTTCGATGGGGAATAATATTGCAATCATTTGAGGTGGCTTCATTTCTTCTTAATGACATGACGAAAATAAATCAAGCTTGGTACACTCAAGAAGATCAAGTTTCGCTATTTTGTTTTAGAATGACTCAAGAGAAACTTGATAAGGAAAGAGAAAGGGATGAGAACATCAAGAAGATGTTAGCCCAAATGGAACTACTACAAGAACATGTGTTAGAGAATGTGAAAAGGACCAAAGGAACAAGTGGAGTGTTTAGAGATGAGGATGGTTCTTCCTCGGGCTATTCAAAGCTGTGGGTGAATCAAGGTTGGAATGCCAATAGATATGAGATGGGTTTCCACCCATGCTATTTACAGCAGGGTGGGAGTCAAGGTTGGAACCCTCACAAAGAAGAAGATAAAAGAAGATACTATCAAGAATCGTCTGAGCAAAGTGATTATTAGAGAAGAGAGATGATCATGAAAAAGAAAACACTCAATCGAGTGAGAGCCCAAAGTCGAAAGGGAGTGCAAGTAGTCCCCGAGTGGATGATTTGTTATCGCGCATCCTTGACAAAGTTAAGGGTTCAGATGATTTTCTAAAAGGGATGAAAGCCAAAAAATTTTCATTAAACAGTAGAGTGAATTCTTACGTTTATGTAATCAAGCTACTTGAAGGTCAGTTGAGTTTACTTTCAGCACAATTGGAACAAAAAATGATGAGGGAAAATGGTGATAGAGGTCTAACTTTAGTTACGCATAGTGGAAAGGTAGCGGTAGATTATATAAAGGCCAATGAAAAAGCTCAAGCTCAGGAAGAAGACAAAGGTATTGAGGAAGAAGAAATAATCATCCAATAAAGCATTTCCAAAGGGTCACAAAAAGATGAAAAAAAGCAATACAATCTAAAAGGTAGTGCAACCTCTACCCAAAATACCTCCTCCATTTCCTCAACATCTCAAAAAGAAGAATGAGGATTAGAAGTTCAAGAAGTTCTTATCAATGTTCAAGACATTATCGAGCAATATCCTTCTAGTGGAGGCATTGTTGGAGATGCTGGGTTATGCCAAGTTTATGAAGGAGTTAGTCACAACAAAAGGAGCATGGACTTCGAACAATTGAAATTTCTCATATTTGTAGTGCAATTATGACTAATGAGATGATAA
Organism: Solanum piurae; assembly: GCA_029582685.1. Lineage (NCBI taxonomy): Eukaryota > Viridiplantae > Streptophyta > Magnoliopsida > Solanales > Solanaceae > Solanum > Solanum piurae. The sequence continues at coordinate 7,738 of JAJOOO010038164.1, forward strand.
AAAAGAAAGAATATCCCTGAGCTTTCACCATCCCTCTCACCATCGGCACACTCCAATTTTCCAAGGCCCTATGTTATTTAGGAGCAAGCATCAACCAAATGCCATACACAATCTATAAACAACTTGGGTTGGGTGAACCGGAATCCACAACAATGAGACTCTTGATGGAAAACCAATTGATTAAACACCCTATAGGGATATTATATATTTTTTACTGATTTTGTCTTTCTCGATTGCGAGATTGATGCTGAAATTCCCATTATTCAAGGAAGACCATACTTGGCAACCGAGAAAGCGTTGGTGGATGTTAAAAGTGGGGAATTGAAGTTCCGGGTGAACGAAGATGAAGTAACCTTTAACGTGTGTAAGTCAATGAAACACCCAAGCGATATTCACGTGGTCTCGACTATTGATGTTATTTATGAAGCGGTGGCTAGTGTGAGCCATTTTATGTGTACGAGCGAACCACTTGAGGCATGATAACTCAGAAATTTGGACTTATTAAAGGCTTTGATAATATAGGTTTAGTGTCCTCAAATGCTAAGTTTGTGCCATGAACTGATGAAAAATCCTTGATTTTCAGGTACATGGGTTGAGGAACAAAGCTAGGACCCTAATAGGCAAAAAGGACGGCACAGGCTGAAAAAGGGAGAGAAAAACAAGCCTGACAATCGCCAAGAAAACTCGACAAATCGCAAAGTCACCCCTGGATCACCTGAATTTACAAAATACTGATCCTGAAATAGGAAGAACTTAGGCGAACAACCTTCCCTATCGGCGATTCACCTATTGCATCGGCGAAGGTCGACCATATTGCCGAAAGTACTGATTGAGATCAACGTGAATTCAGATTGGTGAGCTGAAAGACGGAAGAGCGCATCACAAAATGGAACGGCGATCCCTATCTGGATGGCCTAAAATTACAGTGTCTGAACGAGGGAAATATGAAATAAGAAGGCGAGATGAAAGGATGATCAGCGAGTCGCTGAATGGACGGCGAAGCCCGACTCTCCTCACCGATTGTCCCCAAAAAGCCACACCTCAGATTAGTATAAATTGATTTTTTGAAGATAGATAAAGCATTGAGATTTGTGAGGAACAAAAGAAAAGAGAGCAAAAATACTGCTATTATTGATTTTAAGTAATATTAGCAAGACTTTTCAATTGGGTATTGTAATAGAGAAGTTATTATTCATCTTAGAATTCCAATTTTCAAATACCCAGCCATGAAGTTTGTGGTAGGTAGTGAATTTCTCTCTTTTGCGATGATTAGCTAAAATTCCAGTCTCGGGGGTTTCACAATGTAACCAATTGTTCTAATTGATTTTATTGGTGTTAGTAATTATTTATTTTCGCTATGAATTTGAAATGGATCTGAGTTATTACTGTTCTTTAACTCCTTTATTGTATGTTCATTGAAAAATATACCTCAGGGTTTTATGCTCTCTTGAGAGAGAAGTGTAGAGCTAAGGTAGTAACTTCGGATCCATAACTAGTGGGTCTTGATGATTTCAACTTGAGAAAGTGAAATCCAAGAGTCATCCTTTGTATCTAGCTCGAGAGAGTAGATTTGATGAGATTGTGGGCTGGCATTCTTATGGAATGTGTTGAGGTTCGAAAAAACCAAGTGGAAATAACGTAATTGTTTGAGAGAAAAGTGCCTTATATAAAGCCCATCCTACCCATGACGAATTAACATTTTAGTCTAATGATTTATACCCGTTGAGTTGAACTTTGCACTTGGTTAGTCAATCCCCCAAACATTGTCTCCTCATTTGATTGTTTATTGTTGATTGTATAAGCGGTTGATAGTCTAAAGTTGCTCGCGCTGCATAGTGGCTACGTCTTCAATTTTGGTTCATAGTTTCCTAAAACTTTTGTTCTTTCAGCTACAAAGGTCACCGCCATAACTTCACTTTTGAATTCAAAAGAGAAAAACTCTTTGTGGGATCGACCCCAACTTATTCAGTTGGGTTTTATACTAATTTACGATCGTTGAACACCTAATATTGGATGAGGTGTGCTTGAAACGTTAAATCAAAATGGCGCCGCTGCCAAGGAGTACTGTTGTTTAGAGTTCCTTTGTCTAAGTTAAATTGTGAATATGTTGGTTGTAGTTAAAGTGATTCAAGTTGTATTGTGCTTGTGTTGTAAGCGTTGAGTAGAAGAAGAAATGAGTGAGGAAGAAATGAACGGGATCCAAGAGGGTCACCAAGATGGTATCGATGATATTAATAGTGTGCACAACCCAACCCATTTGGGTGGAATTGGTGCAATTTGCCTACCATCAACCGATGAGGATGCTATATTTGAGGTCACAAGCACAACTCCTCATCTCCTCCAAATGAATGGATTTATGAAGGGTTGACTCATGAAGACCCACATAAGCATGTGAGAAATTTTATAGATGTTTGCAGCCCATTTTCATTCAAGAATCTGTCACAATAGTCAATCCGGCTAAGGTTATTTCACCTCTCTCTGACGGGGGAAACTAGCAAGTGGTTGGGTGAGTTACCAAAAAATTCTATCACATCGTGGGGTGAGCTTACCATGGCATTCAATGAGAGATTCTTTGCCCCATCGAGGATGGTGAAACTCAGAGATAACATTCAAGATTTCAAGAAATTGGAGGGTGAACCCATTCATGAAACGTGGTTGATGTTTAAGAAACTCCTACTTCAATTCCCAACTCATGGACTACCAAACATTTTATGCTCCAATACTTCTATCGAAGTCTTGATTTGGTGAATAAAGGAGTTGCTGATCAGATGGTCCAAGGGGGAATAATGTTGCAATCGTTTGAGGTGGCTTCATTTCTTCTTAATGACATGAAAAAAATAAATCAAGATTGGTACACTCAAGAAGATCAAGTTTTGCCTTTTTTCTTTAAAATGATTCAAGAGCAACTTGATAAGGAAAGAGAAATAGATGAGAACATCAAGAAGATGTTAGCCCAAATGGAACTACTACAAGCACATGTGTTAGAGAATGTTAGAAATCTCTAAGGAACAAGTGGAGTGTTTAGAGTTGAGGAGGGTTCTTCCCCGGGCTATTCAAAGTATCGGGAGAATCAAGGTTGGAATTCTAATAGATATAAGGAGGGTTTCCACCCATGCTATTTACAGCAGGGTGGGAATCAAGGTTGGAACACTCACAAAGAAGAAGAGCAAAGAAGATACTATCAATAATGGGTTGAGCAATGTGATTATTGGAGAAGAGAGGATGATCGTGCAGAAGACCATACTCAATCGAGTGAGAGCCCAAAGTCGAAAGGGAGTGCAAGTAGTCCCTGAGTGGATGATTTGTTATCGCACATCATTGACAAAGTTGAGGATTCAGATGATTTTTTAAAAGGGATGAAAGCCGCTTTCTCGTTATCGAACAATACAGTGAACTCTCACGCTGATGCAATCAAGCTACTTGAAGGTTAGTTGAGTTTACTTTCAGCACAATTGGAACAAAATATGATGAAGGCAAAATGGTAATAAAGGTCTAGATGTGGTTACACATAGTGGAAATGTAGCGGTAGGTGATGTGACGGGCAATGACGAAGCTCAAGCTCATGAAGAATACAAAGGTACTGAGAAAGAAGAAATACTCATCCAACAAAGCATTGCCAAAGGATCACAAAAATATATGGAAAAAAGTAATCCAATCACAAAAGTGGTGCAACCTCTACCCAATATATCTCCTCCATTTCCCCAACGCCTAAAGAAGAAGAACGAGCATGAGAAGTTCAAGAAGTTCTTATCCATGTTCAAGACATTATAAATTAATCTCCCATTAGTGGAGGCGTTGTTGGAGATGCCGGGTTATGCCAAGTTTATGAAGGAGTTGGTCACAAAAAAATAAGCTTGGACTTTGAAACAATAGAGGTTTTTCACAGTTGTGGTGCCATTCTGACTAATGAGATGATAAAAAATAAAGACGACTCCGGAGCTCTCACCATCCTTTGCACCATCGGCATGCTCCAATTTGCCAAGGCCCTATGTGATTTAGGAATAAGCATCAACCTAATGCCATACACAATCTATAAACAACTTGGGTTAGGTGAACTGTAATCCACAACAATGAGACTCTTGATGACAGATCGATCGATTAAACACCCCGTGGGAATACTATATGAAATCTTGGTAAAGGTTGATCTATTCATTTTTCTAGATGATTTTGTCATTCTCGATTGCGAGACTGATACTGAAATTCCCATTATTCTGGGAAGACCATTCTTGGCAACCAGGAGAGCGTTGGTGGATCTTTAAAGTGGGGAATTGAAGTTCCGGGTCAACAAAGATGAAGTAATTTTTAATATGTGTAAGTCAATGAAGCACCCAAGCGATATTCACTTGGTCTCGACTATTGATGTTATTGATTAGGCGGTGGCTACTGTGAGCCATTTGATGTGTATGAATGAACCATTTGAGGTTGTGCTTGCGAACTATGATGAGTTTTAAGTCCAAAGCTATGAAGAGGTAGTAGCTGCCATTTCGGGTTTGGGGGAATATTCAAAGACTCCATTGAAGCTGGATATTTAACTAAAAATTTGAGAAATTCCTCCCGCAAAGCACTTAACGGAGGAACCACCAACGCTTGAGTTGAAAGTGCTTCCTTCCTATCTCCAATATGCATTCTTGGGGGAAAGTAACACCCTTACCTGTAATCATTGCAGCTGATTTGCATTAATAACAAGTAAAGTTGCTTCTTAAAGTTTTGAGAAGACATATCAAAGCTATAGGATGAACTATCGCTGATATAGTGGGCATTCCTCCCGGCATTTGCTCTCACAAGATTCAGCTTGATAGTGAATGTAAACCAAGTGTTGAACATCAGCGGAGATTGAATCCACCGATGCAAGAGGTGGTAAAAAAGAATATAATAAAGTTGTTGGATACAAGTGTGATATACCCTATTACGGACAACAAGTGGGTAAGTCCGGTACAATGTGTACCGGAGAAGGGAGGCATCACAGTAGTCCCAAATGAAAAGGTAGAGCTTGTGTCTATGAGATCGGTAATCGGATGGCGAGTATGCATGGATTACCAGAAGTTAAACTCGTGGACCGAAAAAGATAACTTCCCATGCTTTTCATGGATCAAATGCTTGATCGACTTTCAAAAAGAGGATGGTATTGCATTTTGGATGGGTGCTCCGGTTATAATAAAATCTCAATTGCTCCGAAAGACCAAGAGAAAACCACCTGCACCTGCCCATATGGAACATTCTCTTTCAAACGTATGTCGTTCTGGTTATGTAATGCTCCGGTAACATTTCAACGTTGCATGCTATTTATTTTCGCTGACATGGTGGAAGATTCAAGGAAATACTTCATGGATGACTTCTCAGTCATGGGTGATACTTTTGAAGCATGTTTAGCACAGTTGGGGCAAGTTCTTCAAAGATGTGTGGAGACAAATTTGGTCCTAAATTGGAAAAAATGGCACTTCATTGTTAGGGAAGGTATAGTTCTTGGTCACAAAGTGTCACAAAAAAGGTTGGAGGTTCATAAAGCAAAGATTGAAATGATTGAGAAATTACCACCACTATTCTCGATGAAGGGTATTCGTACTTTCTTGGGGCATGCCGGCTTTTCCTGGAGGTTCATCAAAGACTTCTCAAAAATTGCACACTCCCTATGCAAACATTTGGAGAAGGATGTGAAATTCAACTTTGATGATGTGTGTATGATGGCCTTCAAGTATTTTAAAGAAAAAATGATCTCCATCCCGATTATCATTAGTCCTGATTGTTCAGCACCCTTCGAAGTGATGTGTCATGCAAGTGGTACGACACTAGGTGTAGTATTGGGGAAAAAATGAAATAAACTATTTCAGCCCATTTACTACGGAAGAAAAACTCCGAATGGTGCTCAACGTAACTATATAGTTACAGAGCAAGAATTACCTGCGGTTGTATATTGAGAAATTTCAGGCATACTTTCTAGGAACTAAAGTGGTTGTTCACACTAATCATGCTGCTCTGCGTTATTTGATGGCAAAAAAAGGATGACAAGCCAATATTGATAATGTGGGTGCTATTGTGGAAAGAATTTGACTTTCAAGTCAAACATAGAAGATGATGTGAAAATCAGGTGGCTAATAACTTATCAAGATTGGAAGGCAAGGAGAATGATGAGCTTGAGGTAGACATAAATGATGCATTTCTCGATGAACATGTATTCACGGTAACTCTACAACAAACTCCTTGGTATGCTGATTTGCTAACTATGTAGTGTGTGGTCTGATACCGAAAGAACTGCACTTCTATCAACAAAAGAGGTTTTTTTTTATGTCAAAAAATACTTTTGGGATGAACCGTACTTATTCAGAGAGTGTGTAGACCATATTATTTATAGATGTGTACCGGAAGAGAAATTCAATGAAGTTCTCCATGCTTATCCTTTTTCACTAGTTGGGGGTCATCATGGTGGGGTGCGTACAACTGCTAAAGTTCTTCAAAGTGGTTACTACTTGTCATCCCTTCACAAAGATTCTTATGAGTTTGTTAAAAGTGCACTCAATGTCAAAAACAAAGTGGAGTGTCCAGACGATATGAGTTGCCTCTAAAGCCTATTATGGAGGTTGAGTTATTTGATGTTTGGGTAATAGACTTCATGGGTCCATTTGTGAGCTCGTTTGGTAATAAGTACATTTTGGTGGTAGTAGATTATGTTTCGAAGTGGGTAGAAGCTGTCGCACTTCCAATTTTCAAATACCCAGCCATGAAGTTTGTGGTAAGTAGTGGATTTATATCTTTTCTGATGATTGGCTAAAACATTACTCTTGGGGGGTTTGACAATGTAACCAATTGATTTGATTGATTTAATGGGTGCTAGTAATTATTGATTTTCGGTGTTAATTTGAAATGGGTATGAGTTATTACTATGGTTTAACTCCTTTATTGTATATTTATTGCAATATACCACATGATTTTATGCTTTCTTGAGAGAGAAGTGTAGAGCTAAGGTAGTAACTTTGCATCAATAACTAGTGGGTATGGACGATTTCAGCTTGAGAAAGTGAAATCCAAGAGTTATGATTTGTATCTAGCTCGAGAGAGTACATTTGATGAGATTGTGGCTGGTCTTCTTAAGGAATGCGTTGAGGTTTGAAAGACCTTAGTGGAAATATGGTAATTGTTCTAAAGAAAAGTGCCTTATCTAAACCCGTCCTATCCATGACGAACTAACATTGTTGGCTAGTAATTTGCACCCGTTGAGTTGAACTTTGGTTAGTCAATCCCTCAAGCATTGTCTCCTCATTTGATTGTTTCTTGTTGATTGTTGAAGCAGTTTTATAGTCTAAAGTTACTCGCGCTGCATAGTCGCTACGTCTTCAATTTTGGTTCATATTTTCCTAAAAATTTTGCTCTTTCAGCTGCAAGCTCACCACCATAACTTCACTTTTAAATTCAAAAGAGAACTACTTGGTGGGATCGACCCCAATTAATTCAGTTGGGTTTTATACTCATTTACGATTGTTGATCACCTAGAATTGGATGAGGTGTGCTTGAAACATTAAATCAAGGTTGTGCTTGCTAACTATGATGAGTTCGATGTCCAAGGTTACGATGAGGTAGTAGTTGCCCTTTATGGTTTAGGGGAATATTCAAATACTCCATTGAAGCTGGATATTGGTCTAAAGAATCGAGAAATTCCTCCTGCAAATCCATCAATGAAGGAACCACCGAAGCTTGAGTTGAAAGTGCTTCCTTCCACTCTCCGCTATGCATTCTTGGCGGCAAATAACACCTTACATGTAATCATTGAAACTAATTTGCTTGAATGGCAAGTAAAGATGCTTCTTGAGGTGTTTAGAAGACATATCAAAGCTATAGGATGGACTATCACATATATAGTGGGCATTCCTCTCGGCATTTGCACTCACAATATTTAACTTGATAGTGAATGTAAACAAGTGTTGAACATCAACTGACATTGAACCCACCGATGCAAGAGGTGGTAAAAAAGGAGATAATAAAGTGGTTGGATGTAGGTGTGATCTACCCTATTGCGTATAGCAAGTGGGTAAGTCTGGTACAATGTGTACCGAAAAAAGGAGGCATCACAGTAGTCCCAAATGAAAAGAGGGAGCTTGTGTCTATGAGATCGGTAACCGGATGGCGAGTATGGATGAATTACCGGAAGTAAAACTCGTGGACCAAAAAAGATCACTTCCCATGCCTTTCATGGATCAAATGTTTGATCGACTTTCAGAAAGAGGATGGTACTTTTTTTGGATGGCTATTCCGGTTATAATCAAATATTTATTGCTTCGGAAGACCAAAAGAAAAGTACCTTCACCTACCCATATGGAACTTTTACTTTCAAAAGGATGTCCTTCGGGTTATGGAATGCTCCGACAACGTTTCAACATTGTGTGCTATCTATTTTCACTGACATAGTAGAAGATTCAATGGAAGTTTTCAGGGATGACTTCTCAGTTGTGGGTGATACTTTTGAAGCATGTTTATCACACTTGGGGAAGGTCCTTCAAAGATGTGTGGAAACAAATTTGGTCCTAAATTGGTAAAAATGGCACTTCATGGTTAGGGAAGGTATAGTTCTTGGTCACAAAGTGTCACAAAAAGGGCTGGAGGTTGATAAAGCAAATATTGAAATGATTGAGAAGTTACACCGTCAATCTCGGTAAATGGTATTCGTAGTTTCTTGGGGCATGTTGGCTATTACTTGAGGTTCATCAAAGACTTTTCAAAAATTGCACAACCTTTATGCAAACTTTTGGAGAAAGAGGTGAAATTCAACTTTGATGATGCGTGTATGGTGGCCTTCAAGTGTTTGAAAGAATAATTGATCTCCACCGCAGTTATCATTAGTAGCGATTGGTCAACACCCTTTGAAGTGATGTGCGATGCAAGTGGTATGACATTAGGTGTCGTGTTGGTGAAAAAATGCAACAAACTATTTCACCCCATTTACTATGCAGGCAAAACTCTGAATGGTGCTCAATGTAATTATACAGTTATAGAGCAAGAATTACTTGAGGTGGTATATGCATTTAAGAAATTTCGGGCATACTTGCTAGGCACTAAAGTGATTGTTAACACTAATCATGCTGCTCTTCGCTATTTGATGGCAAAGAAGGATGCCAAGACAAGATAGATAAGGTGGGTGCTATTGTTGCAAGAATTTGACTTTCAAGTCGAAGATAGAAGAGGTTGTGAAAATAAGGTGGCTGACCACTTATCAAGATAAGAAGGCAAGGAGAATGACGAGCTGGAGGTCGACATAAATGATGTTTTTCCCGATGAACAGGTATTCACGTTAACTCTACAACAAACTCCTTGGTATCCTAATTTTGCTAACTATGTAGTGTGTGGGCTGATACCCGAAGAACTAAAATTCTATCAAAAAAGAGGTTTTTGTTCGATGTCAAGAAATACTTTCGGGATGAACCATACTTATTTAGAGAGTGTGCAGACCATATCATTCAGAGATGTGTACCGGAAAAGAAATTCAATGAAATTCTCCATGCTTGTCATTCTTCACCGGTTGGGGGTCATCATGGTGGAGTACGTACAATTGCTAAAATCCTCCAAAGTGGTTACTACTGGCCATACCTTTACAATAATGCTCATGAATTTGTTAAGAAATGTACGCAATGTGAAAGACAAGGTGGAGTATACAGAAGACATGAGCTTCCTCTAAAACCTATTTTGGAAGTTGAATTATTGATGTTTGGGGAATAGATTTCATGTGTCCTTTTGTGAGTTCGTTTGGTAATAAGTACATTTTGCTGGCAGTAGACTATGTTTCTAAATGGGTAGAGGATGTGGCACTACCAAACAATGAAGGGAGAAGTGTTGTTCGGTTCCTAAAATGCTACATCTTTGCTAGGTTCGGCACTCCTCGGGATATTATTAATGATGGCGGATCCCCATTTTGCAATAGACTTTTTGCGTCAGCATTGAGCAAATATGGAGTGAGATATAAAGTAGCAATAGCATATCATCCTCAAACGAGTGGCCAAGTAGAAGTTTCAAATTGGGAGATAAAAAATATCTTGGCTAAGACTGTAAATGCAAATAGGACTGATTGGTCTCGAAAGTTAGATGATGCTCTGTGGGCATATAGCACTGCCTACAAGACACCAATTGGTATGTCTCCATATCAACTAGTCTTTGGGAAATCTTACAATTTACCGGTTGAATTGGAACACAAAGCCTTACGGGCATTAAAGGCTCTGAATTCGGACTGGGCAAAGACTTCAAAAGGTAGAGTAGATCAGCTCAATGAATTGGATGAATTCAGGTTTAGGGCCTATTAAAGTTCAACACTCTACAAGGAAAAGATGAAGACGTGGCATGATTCTAGAATCCTTAGAAGGGAATTCCGAGTTGGAGATTCGGTGTTGCTGTATAATTCTTGACAAAGACTCTTTCTGGGAAGGCTCAAATCCAAATGGTCAGGCCTATTTAGAGTAACACGGGTGTCCACTAATGGAGCAATTGAACTTGAAGGTTAAGAAGGCCCTGACTTCAAAGCGAATGGGCAACGCTTGAAACTATACTTTGGAGAATGCCATGAAATTTTTATGATTGAACTGGTGTATCTGGAATATGCTTCAGAATATTCCCATGTCGTGCCACGATGATAAATACTGTGCTTCTCAGGAGGCAACCCATGTGTTAGTGTTCTGAATAATGTGTGTTGAATATGCAGGTGTGGCGATTTTGTGAGGAAAGACTTCATTAGCGAGTCACCGAGCCAGTTCGGTGATTATAAATTTGTTCGCCTTTCTAGCATTAACAATGGGCTGAGACACTAGGCCATTAGGCGGAATGCTTGTACCACTCTGCGACTCACCGAAGTGATTGGGTGACCCGACTTTCACCGCCTTTTTAGACCTACATGGACTGGGCGCACACTGGAAATTTCGGTGAGCCCCAGACCATTGGGTGAATCGCCAAGCAGTTCAGCGACTCCAATAAGTTTTCTCCAAATGCGCGCCTAGTGAAGATTCCTTGTCACCTTACTATGCGTGTTTAAGTGCCGGTAGTTTACCTTTGTTTTTGTTATTATTTGTTCTCTATTCATATTGGGGACAATGATGGATGATTTGGTGGGGATGGCAGTTGTTATGTTATTTAGTCCTTTGTTCTTTCGAAATTTATTTGAGTATAGGTTATGATCAATACCAATGACTTGAATAGTGCTCTTAATTGAATGAAATGCACGCGCGACTACGATGAGGTCAAATGAAGTTGCATAGACTATATGTGGACTTTTTGCATCTCGTTATGACTAGCTGGTTATTGAATGAAGTCTCTTGTAATAAACATTGCACACTAGCTCGAATGAGTCTCGTTTGATATTGGTGCCATAACCTTATGTGATGAGTTTACCTTGATCATTTTGTGCGATGACACCTAGAATTTTTTCTGTTGGTCCGGCTGACTAAGTGATGCAACCACTTGAAATGATCTTAGGCAACAATTTTGAAGAGTGAAACAATTTTACAATATACCTCTTTTGTGGCCAACCTTGTGAGATGTGTGAACCTTGCTTGAACCCTCTTTGAGGCTTATCCTTTACTTGGAAGAAACTTGACCAATTGTGACCTCTCTTTATCTCTTCACCCATAATCCTCATGAAGTGTGGTTTGTTTGAATAGCTAACTTAGGCCAAAAGCCTAAGTTGGGTGTGTGGTCAAAAAAGAAGGTAGATCAAGAAGTGTGACGAATTCCTCTTTGAGCCAATGACCTTGAAAAGATGGAACCCCTCCATTTAAAAACAGCAGAAACGAAACAAGAAAGCAAAGGAAAAATAATGAAAAAGTTGTAAAATATAGTTGTGAAAGTTGCAAAAGAAATGGGGTGTCCGCAAGTCCATATGAAAGTGAATAATGGGGTGAATTATGATCATGATCAAAATGTTGAAGAGAAGGAAGAAAGTAATGTTCTGATCACATTTCATGAGGGTAGTAACCACTGAGCCTAAATGACCACACCTTTACACTAAGCCCCGTTACAAGCCTTGAAAAGACCTTTGTGATCTTGAGTGAGTTGAACCAGTGTTGATTCGAAAATAAGGGCAACCCTATGGGTGAAATCATGCATGTGTTAATCTTTGTGAGTGTGAGAGTAGTATGTGATTCCGAATCAATAAATTGTTTAAGAATTGTGTGTAATTATGGAATCATCTTTGTTGTGAGGGCATTTGAGTACCTTTGATGAGCTTGAACCTACATTTGGAATGAGTATTGTGAGCTTGAGCATCTTTGGTAATGGTGAAGTGAAAACTTGAATCTTTGAGTGCAAAATTGATCATTGCATGAGTAGTCAAATTTTGTAGTGTGCATTCATGTACAATCTTTTGTTGCACTGTTTGAGAAATCCTTTTTGAACCGTTGAACTTGAGTTTTACTTGGGGAGAAGCAAAAGTTTAAATTGAGGCTGTTGAAGAGTTTGAGATTTTGACTCATTTAGGGATTTGTTTACATAAGTTTAGTGTCCTTAAATGATAAATTTGTGCCATGAACTGATGAAAAAATCCTTGATTGTTAGGTATATGGGTTGAGGAACAAGCTAGGACTTTAATAGGCAAAAAGGACAACACAAGTCGAAAAATAGAGAAAAAAACAAGCCTGACGATAGCCAAGAGAACTCGGTGAATCGCCAAGTCACTCCTCGATCACCGAAAGTTACATAATACTTAGCTTGAAACAGGAAGAACTTAGGTGAACTGCATTACCTATCGACGACTCGCCGATTGCAGCGACGAAGGATTACCAAGTTGCCGAAAGTACTAATTGAGACCAAGGTGAGTTCAGATTGCCGAGCTAAAACACTAAAGGGAGCATCGCAGAACTGATCTGCGATCTTGATTTAGATCGCCTAAAATTACAGTGTTTGAACTATGAAAATGTGAAGAAAGAAGGCGAGAGGAAAGGACGATCTGCGAGTCGCTGAATGGTCGGTGAAGCCCGACTTTCCTCACTAATTGTCCCCAATATCCCACACCTCAGATTAGTATAAGTTAGATTTTTTGAAGAGAGAAAACATTCAAAAACCAGGAGGAACAAAATAAAGAGAGAAAACACACTACTACTGTTGGTTTTGAGTAATTTTAGCAAGAATTTTCAATTGGGTATTGTAATAGAGAAGATATTATTCATTTTATACTTTCGATTTTAAAATACCTAGCTATGGAGCATGTAGTAGGTATCGAATTTCATCTTTTTACATTGATTGGCTTAAACCCCAATCTCGAGTGTGTGACAATGTAACCAATTGCTTCATTTGACTTAATGGGTGCTAGTAATTATCGATTTTTGGTGTCAATTTAGAATGGGTTCTGATTTCTTATTGTGGTTCAACTCCTATATTGTATGTTTAGTGCAATATACCTAAGGGTTTTACGCTTTCTTGAGAGAGAAGTGTCGAACTACGATTGTAACTTG
>JAJOOO010038165.1:0-17289 GCA_029582685.1 Solanum piurae
CTCATGATTTAGGGTCTAAACGACGTATCTTAGGGGTTAAACGAAAAAGGAAAAGACCAAAAGACCCCTGAATTAATTGCTGTCGGACCAATCGACGGTCCATCGATTGGGTCCGTAGGTCGGGCCTGCTCGACAGGCCTTCACTAAAATGAGCATAACTTTTTACTCGGAAGTCGGATTTAGGCAAACTACGACCAGAGATGTGATCAGAGCTAATGATGTTGATGCTGATTTTGAGGCTGAGACGGATGAGAAGCAACTTGGTGATCGTGAAGAGACAGTGTATGAGGTCTTGGCTGACTTGAATAGTGCTATGTTTGAGACTTCTAGACAGGCATCGCTCCGAGACACTTCAATGGTGGGCTCCAGTGGAACCAAAGATGCTGAGACACCGGGCAGTGATGCCCAGATAGAGGGAGTAGCTGATATGCAGACTTCACCCCACGCCTAGCTTGGCAGGATGATTTTCTTAGCCTCCTTCTCTATTTCAGTTTTAGATTGTTTTTTTTGCATTTGAGGACAACTGTGTATTTTGTTGGTGGGGTGAGGCATTTCCATACCTACCTTTTTGGGTTGTTTTGTGAATATTGGGTTGATTTTTATTCTGTTTTTGTGAATATTAGAGCTTATTGGTTTATATATATCTTGGTTGTTGGACTGTGATTGTTGATAAATCGTGGCCCATTGTTTGGATATGAAAATGGTGTTGAAATGGTTTTGAACCAAGTTTAAAAAATTTCCACCTCTTTTGTGTGGGATCATGGCTGTTTTTGTGCAAATTTAAGTGTCGGTTATGGTCACTATCGATGACTTGAATAGTGCTCTTAATTGAACAAAATGAATGTGCAACTACGATGAGGCAAACTAAGTTACATAGGCAATATGTGAACTTTTAGCATCTCGTTGTGACTAACCGATTGTCGATTAAGTCTCTTGTAATAAACATTGCACGCTAGCTAGAAAGTGTGGAGTCTTGTTTGATAATTGTATCAATGTCTTGTGTGGTGAGGTTGTCTTGAACATTTTGCTTAATGACACCTAGAATTTTTCCCGATGGTTTGATTGATTGAGTGAAGCAAGCAATTGAAATGATCTTAGGCAAGAATTTTGAAGAGTGAACCAATTTGACAATATACCTCTTTGTAGCTAACCTTGTGAGATGTGTGAACCTTGCTTGACACTTTTTGAGCCTATCCTTTTCTTGAAATAAACTTGAACAAATTTGACCTCTTTATCCCATCACCTATAAATTTCATGAAGTATTGGTTCGTTTGAATAGCCAACTTACCTAAGTTGGGGGTGTGGTGAAAAAGAAGGAAAGTCAAGAAATCTGAAAAATTCCCCCTTTGATGGATTGTTGTGAAAAATATGGAAGCCCTCCATGTAAAAAAAAGAAAAAGATTGAAAAAAAGAAAAATCTATGAAATAAAGTGTGTGAAAATAGCAAAAGAAATGGGTGTCCGATGATTCATGTTTGGCTGAATAATGGGGTGGTTTATGATCATGTTTGAATGTGAAAGAGAAGGATAAAAAGTGACTTTTAGGCCATACTTCATGAAGGTAGAATCCACTGAGCCTAAATGACCATACCTATACACTCAGCCCCATTACAAGCCTTAAAAAGACCTTTGTGATCTTGAGTGAGCTGAAACGAATATTGATTGGGAAATAAGGGCAAGCCTATGGATAGAGTCATGCATGTGCTCATCTTTGTGCGCGTGAGAGTGGTTTGTGATTCCGGGACCTTAAATTATCGAGAAATTGTGTGTGAATATGGAATCATCTTTGATGTGAGGGCATTTGAATAGATTTGTTGAGCTTGAACTTGCATTTGACGCAAGCATTGTGAACTTGAGTACACTTGATAATTGTGAGTCACAATTTGAAACTTTGAGTGCATAATTGATCATTCTATGTGTAGTTTGAGCCTTTCTCTGTGCATTTATGTTGAGTTTTAAGCAGCACTGTTTGTAGACATCCTTGTTGAACTGATTGCTCTTGAGTTTTACTTGAGGACAATCAAAAGTTTAAGTTGCGGGTGTTGATGAGTTCGAGATTTTGACTAATTTAGGACTTTGTTTTCATTGATTAAGTGTCCTCAGATGCCTAATTTATGCTCTAAACTGATGTTAAAGTGTTGATTTACAACATTGAAGGCTAAGGAGCAAGGCAAGAACACTACCGGGAAAAAAGGAACAAACAAGCTGAAGAAGGGAAGAAAAGTGATCCTGGTGATCGCCAAGACCACTCGACGAACCGCCGAGTGGCTCTTTAGCTCGCCCAAAGTTCCAGTGTGCTAGCCCTTGGGAATAACCAATTTGGCGACAGGAATGGGTAGTCAGCAGATCGCCGAACGACTCGGTGACAATAACTTCAATCGCCTAACGTCACACTAGAAGACTAAGGGCCAATGTGAATTGGTGATGCAAGGGAGCAAAAGGCGGATCGCTGACCTAGTTGGTGAGGTGCGACTTACTCTGCCCAAGGGTCCCTCAAGCAAAAAAACTGGGCACTATAAATTGAAATTTAAAATGAATAGTAAGGAGTTCTGATCCACAAGTTTGAGAGTTAGAGTTTTCTTTGAGTTTTTGAGTTTCCATTGTAGACTTTGAGGACTTTCTAGCTTAAGTTTGAGGATTTCTAAGTGGGTTTTTGAACTAAATCAATTTGGAGCAATGTAAAGGCTTGGAGACTTTTACCCATCTGATGGCAAATCTAGTTGGTAGTTATTTTTATCTTTTTATGATGTTTAGCTAAAAACCATAATTTTTGGGGTGTGATCATGTGATTATGGGCTGAATTAGCTTATTGGTATTGTTATTTACTGATTTAAATGCTTAATTGAAGTGGGTTTAATTGATAGTTGTGTTTTAATTTATGAATTATAGTTGTAAATGCAATTCTAACTTAGAATTATGGGCTTGTTTGATAAAGGGGTTTTAGAGTCAAAACTTTCAATTGATGATTGTAGTTGTTGTGTTGATATGGATTTAGCTCAAAAGAGTAAATCTTAAACTCAATTCTACCTATCTAGCTCGAGAGAGTAGATGAATTAAGGTTTTGGGTTGTTCTTATTGATATGTTTGTTGAGGTTCGAGAGAACTCACTTGATTGGTAGTAGTTGCTCGAGAGAAAACTATTGCACCTATAGTCTAGCCTACCCACTGAAGTTTAGAAATTCGTTAGTAATTTCAATTACCCATATAGTGAAATTATCCTATAATCGATCACATCCCGAGAATTCCTCTCTATATTGTTATTTCCCTTGTTTCCGTTGTGTTTTAGCTGATAATTGTCAATCCAAATCCCCCACAGGACATTTGTTGTCAAACCTTTAAACTTGTTTATATGTTTTCGGTAATTTATATTCCTATAACCGATTAGACCATATTTGTACTTCATAACTGAATCTGAACATGTAACGCTCCATATGGGTTCGACCCCAACTCTTTGTTGGTTTTTTTACTAGTTCACGATCGTCTACATCTAGTATCGGATGAGGTGTATTGAGACGTTAATAAGGGCACAAAGTTATATTAATTATTTTGGGAGTAGTATCGAGCTTCGAGTTGGGTTAGAGCCTTTATGATTCGAAAGTCCCATAGAACTACGTAGCTAGTGTAGGATAGGATAGCATTGATTCTTCATGCGACTTCTCACTGCCTATGAGAAGGCCAATTATATGGATCCCTAGTCACGATATCATCCTATACCCCGGCAAAGTATAGGATGGCTCTGGCAACGTGAGGCGAAACGTTGTATCATTGCTAGGCTCATACTATTGGTTGTCGGTTAGAGAAACTCCCTACAAGTAAAGTATATTATTTTTATGTTGCTTTTATTGTATATCCTATTTTAAAGCTTAAATGGTTTTCACTTCATGTTCATGTATTGATTCAGTTGAGTTGCTTTCAGCCATTCAGTTTAGTTATTTGTTTAATTTGCTATATTACATACTCGTACATTTCATGTACTGATGTCATTCGACCTGCATCCTTTTATGATGCAGATATAGGTGTTCATGATTATCAACAGGCATTTCGTTGAGGTCATGTGATATTCAAGTCAGCTTTGGTGAGCCTTCTTATATTTCGGAGGATTTCTTTTACTTTTCAATTTCGACAGGATGTTGTGGGTTTTGTCCCGACTTCCATCTTTGTAATTTAGAGGCTTCATAGATAGAGAGTAGAGTTTGAGAAGTCTGCTTCATTTATTTTGTTAAACGTTTTAAATACTTGAGTTGCCTATTTCTTGAGAGTTGAACATATTATTTTAATCAGAGTTAATCTTTTGAGTTAAAGATTTTGTAATTGTGTTCAATGAATTTTATTCAGTTTTAAGCTTTATATGCTTGAGTTAGTCTTCCGCTTGTAGTCAGCTTGGATGAGGGTTTGCTTGGGGACCAGAAATTATTCTCGAGTGTTGGACACGTCTAGGGTGTAGACTCGAGTCTTGACAAACTTGGTATCAGAGCACAGAGTTCAAGGGGATACCTTGTACCCATATCTTCTTATAAAAACCAGTTTCCTCTTCTCTCTTCCTTATAAGATCCCAAGAACTTTTGACTGAGAATTGACCAGAACTGGTCCTTGTCCACCATGGTTTATCACTAAGATCTGATTGTCTAATTTGGTCCATGTGAAATTTGACATGATCCACCACATTTTGAGGCAACTCCATCATCATCTTCTCTTAATCCCATCCATTTTCATTCATAAAGGTATTAATGTTTGTTAGATGCTGGAAGGTTTGAAGTTGGTTGTGAAAACAGAGGACCTAGCCTTGTCCAGTTATCAAACCATATTGAAGATGTACCACCTCTAGGCTCCCACCAAATAAACTGTTCAAAGATATCCCTGTGCACTCAGCATATTTTTCCATAGTTGAGATCCACCTTTCCATTGTACCAAACTAGGAATTTTGCTACTTGTAATATTTATTCCACATAAAATTGGTCCATAATGATTTTAGAGTTCTAAACCTCCACTAAAGCTTAGCATATAGAGCTTGAGACAAGTTAAACATAGATCTAAAACCAAGACCACGCTCTTGTTTGGGTAAGCAAACTTCATTTCAAGCAACCCAATGCTTACTATTTCCTGTTACTTTATTACTCCAAAAAAAATTAGCAAAGATTCTATGGAGTTATTTTAATACATATAGGGGGGTACAATAGCAGATAAGATATGAATGGGAACACTTTGCAAGACACTATTGATTAAAACTTCTTTACCTCCATAGGATAACATATTTCCTTTCAAGGCTTGTAGCTTTGATTTGAATCTTGTAATGAGATCAAAATAATTCTCCTTTTTCTTCCTGGTATGTGATATAGGACATCCTAAATACTTCAATGGAAATTACCCTATACTAAAACATGTACACTCCTCAACCATCAAACAGTCAACAGTTGTTGCATTTTGATGCATATAAAAGGCACTCTTATCCTTGTTAATTTTTTGTCCTGACTTAGCTTCATACTTCTTTAAAATTGACATGATATTTACCAATGAGTATCTGTGAGCTGATACAAAAATAATAGTATCATCTGCATAAGCAAAATGATTGATATTGGCACTCCATTTTGGCATTCCATTACCCTGAAATAGATCATCCTCAAATAAAGAGTTTAAAGTCCTAAACAATACTTTAGCAGATAGAATAAATAAGGCAGGAGATAATGGATCTCTTTGTTTCACCCATCTAGTAGAGTGAAAAAAGCCATGTGACCGACTATTTATAAATACTGAGTACCAATTGTTAGCAAGCAACCTCCATATTGAATCCACCACCAATTCAAAAAAGCCCGTCTTTCTTAACACTTTCATCATAAAGAATGAAGAGACTCTATCATAAGTCTTTGCCATATCAAGCTTAATTACAACATTAGAGGGCTTATCCCTTTTCCTGATGTTTGTGACAACGTCTTGTGTTAACAACACATTTTCAATGACACTTTTATCTTTCACAAAATCAAATTGATTTGCAGAGATGAATTTAGGCAGCATACCTTCTAATCTGTCATGAACAACTCTAGAAAGAATTTTGTTGATAAATTTACTCAAACTTATTGGCCTTAAATCTTCAAAGGTGTTAACTTGGTCTTTTTTGGACAATAAGACCAAATTAATGTGAGTAATAGATTCAGGTAGAGTATTACCAGCAAATAATTCTTGAACCAATCTGCAAATATCATGTCCTACAATCTCCCAACAACTTTGATAAAAATTATCAGTTCCATCAGGACCTCCAACACTATCTCCAATCAAGTTGAAAACAACTTTCTTTACTTCCTCAACATCTGGCTCTTTGCAAAGATCAACATTTTCCTCGTTTGTGACAACATTAGGAATGTGTCTCAACAAAGAAACAAAAGTAGCCTCTCTATCTTGGTGAAACTGGTCCTCATAATGTTGAACAACTTCAGTAGCTATCTCACTATCTTAAATCAACCAATTACCCTGTCTATTTTGAATTCTATTAAGTTGCATCATTTTCCTTCTACCTTTAACAATGTTGTGAAAAAATCTGGTATTCTTATCTCCATTTTCAAACCAATCATACCCAGCAGGCTTTCTGCTGCCTAAAAACCTCCTCAAAATGTAAGTACTTTTTATACTCATCTTGGGCTCTATGTAGTATTTCTCTATTTTCAGCATTAGGCACTTCCTCAAGCAATTGTTCTTTGCTCTTGACAATATCTTCCCTGATTAGGAACTACTGAAAAATATCTCCAAAAGCTTCTTTGCTCCATTTGGTCAAAGCACACTTGACCCTTTTAATGTTCTCTTTAAAAAGAAAGAAAGGATTTTTGGGATACATCTAAATGCCAGTTTTGCCTCACTACCTTCTTAAATTGAGAATGCTCAATCAAAAACTTAAGAAACTTGAATGGTTTCCTATGTCTAACCACCCCCTCTTTCATAGTCAATAACATAGGGGCATGATCAGACCCTGTTCTTGCAAAATGTTTAATTTTCATAGAATTAAATCAATTTTTCTTGTGCTGATTAGAAAGAACCCTATCTAATCTTTCAAAGATACAATCATTTCCAACTCTTCCATTCCACCAGGTGAAAGGACTACCTTTAAATTGAATCTCTGATAGGTCACAACTCTAAATACAAGTCTTGAAGTCTTCATGATCAACATCTTGAACTGGTAGTCCACCAATCTTTTCATCTGCATTCAAGACTACATTAAAATCTCCACCAATTAACCAAGGACTATCAATAGTTTCAACCATCTGATATATATCCTCCCAGAGCATTAATCAATCCTCACCAGTACATTTAGCATAGACTAATGTAACATTAAAACTATGAGGTTGGTGTTGATGTTTTAAACAAAGTGTAAACTGTTATTCTGCATCCATTACCTTCTGGGTCGAGCTCGTCTCACCGGACTTGCCTAGTGCGGGTTACCTCTCCTATGTGGTTTGTGAGCTATTAGATAGGAGCGGGGGTTTTACCCTGTGCGCACCCAAAGGGTAGTGGCTGTGGGTTTCCCTGTCATCAAAAAAAAAATTGGAGAGGTTCCAAAAGACTAACAAACCCATTCTCAAGTTGAAGCTTCTAGTTGACCTCCTATGATCCTTGATGAGCTCTTTGTTGTATGTTGTTTGTAATACTTAGATTAGAGTCATTAGCATCTGAAGTGGCTGCATTATTAAATCTTCTTTATTTGCTAAGTTTTCCTTGATCAGAGCTGCGAATTTATTATCTTTCACAACATTACATGAACCTGGGTTTCCCATTACTCTACCACCGGAGAGGATTCTAGCCTTACCTTTTCGAAAAAGGTGGACCCAATGTCGCTCAGGTTCTGTCTTACTCTCCCTATCTTGGTGTTTCTCCTTATGTTTCTTTTCGTCCATATTTTCAACACCATTCTCTGCACTTTTCTCTTGATTAGATTCCCCCTCATATTTATTAAGATTTCTACACTCATGATTGTCATGACCTTGCATCTTGCATTCATAACAATACTTCGGTATATAGTCATATCGAATATGCACCTCATCTCACTTCCCCTGCTACTTCATCAACAATATCCATCATCACAACCTAATTAGGGAGATTACATTTTAGATCCACTTGAACTTTAACCCTTGCACAACTTGGTCTAGTTCTATTAATAGTCGCTAGATCAAGCTGAACGGGTTCCCCTACAGCAAAATCCAGTGAGAATAAGCATTCCTTGACAAAGTAGGTAGGTAAAAGGTTTGGAAAAGAGATCCAAGCAAGTGCCTTTGGGGTCTCCTCATTAATCTAAAATCTTGCATCATATATTAGTGTGCGCATAAGGTATGAATACCCATCCTTACAGACAATGTAAGATGCCCCTTTAGAAATTAGATTAATGAAATCGACTTGCTTGGAGAACCTAATTAGAATATCTTTGTTATGCAGTAGCCCAATTTGACAATCACCTTTAATATCACATTGTTTCGGTATTATTAGTCTCAATTCCTCCATATATGTAATATCGTATGTGAATTTGCCAATGACTGCATATTGTAGGTTGTCAATTCTAATCATGATATTCACCTCCGTTTCCGACCATTTAATCCGTGGAACACCATCTACAATCACAACTTCTTTGAGCTAAATAGTTTCTAATTTTTTAGCCTCTTACGCAATTGTACTATTATACCATATCATTGTATGAGTATTATGATTGGACACGTTAGGGTTTAAAGGAGGAAATTCGGTCAGAGAAAGGTGACCAACCTCTTAAGGAGGCTGGCCGGCAGCCATGGTGGTCATAGGGTCATAGGGCTCTGGGTTTAATGACATACAAGATATGTTCTAGACAAAAAATGGGATATGCAAAAATTTCTCACTTCACATGACACAAGTATCAATCAAGATGGATGAATTCAACTTTTTAGACAGACAATGTAATAGAGAACTACAATATGCCAAGTTATATACAGAGTTGCAACTATGAACCTAAATGTCAAAAAGTTTGTTGTTTTATTAAAATCAAATATTCACAAGAAAGTATTACTCAAACATTGTCTCAAATATGTTAGTATCAACTAAGTCAAAAATGGTCTTTACTTTTATTTTCCCCTAACAATATTTTAGCAATTTACTCCTTAAAATAATAATCTCATGATTCAATGGGACTATCCTCGAAAAATGAATCAAAAATAAAAATCGAGAAACCCAAACTAGGTTAAATAAAATAATTTATCGAAAGTTCTCTCACCGCACACATAAAATCCTATTTTATCCTCAAAGTAAGTTATTGCAAAAATTAAGACAAGGAATAGAAACACTCTCGGAGCCCCCTCTAAGGCTTGGCAAAAACATGTTTCTTTTAATTTCCATAAGGTCACACAACCCCACACATCTGATTAAATGTGATCTTTAGCTTAACTTTTGAGTGATCAAACTTCTCTTAATCTACACATCATAAACAACACAAACGTTACTAAATATAAAAATAAATTACATTAAAAAATTTAAAACTATACTACTACAGTTGGGTTTCCTCTAATAAGCGTTTTATTTAACATCGCGGCACGACACATCTCAATTTATTCATCTGACACGACAATATATTGTTTGTTTTCCTCATCCTCAGCCCAATGTGGCTTAACTCGCTGTCCGTTTATTATGAATGTAGCAATCTTGTCTTCATGCCATAGCTCAACTGCCCCTTGTGGAGTCACTCGAACTATTTCAAACGGCCCAGACCATTTTAACTTAAGTTTTTTAAGGGAAATGCCTTAGCATTAAATTAAACATATATTTCAATCTCAATAGTACGTAGCTACTCTTTTTTTTTGTAGATCTAGATAGGAATTGGTTCCTCATGATATATCTTTTCTTGAACACTACTCATATTTGTTGAGACATGTTAAGGACCTTATTTTTATGTGTTTATTTGTTATGTTCAGTCAGTCGTTCGTTAATCATCAAAACTTTATATTGTCTTAGTACATAGCACTATTAACTCACGTTTTTATTCCTAACACGTGTTGCTCTTTTGCTCTAACATTTTTTACTTAATCCATTAACTTATTGAAGTTACCTTTATGTAATCCAGAGGTCAGGCACTTGAGGCCACAATTTAGTCTTGTATAAACAAAGCAAGGTTAGGGCTTCTTACTACAAACCGAATATTAGTCTAATCCTTTACATGATTATAGACAATGCAAGCTTAATGTATCAAATTACCTTTAAAACTATAATCCATTCCAACCAATATATGGTTGTATACATTGTTTGTGGACATGATTATTGTGTGCCCGTCTGTGTTCAACAAAGAGAGCAATGGTGAATCCAAACGTTGTTTTGTTATCTTATAAAGCCTTGTAACAATGATTTTCTGGTTTCACCTATTAAGTGTTCCCTTTTTAAAACCATTTTCTTTTTAAATATTGAAGTAGGGAATAAGGACTACGGTAAGGACAGGGGGAGGAAACTCGAATGGCTTTTTAATTTTGATGAGGTTGCATCACGAATAAGCCCTTAGCTTGTTTTTATTTGTCTTGGTGATAGTTGTATTAACGCGACAAATTAAATGTGATGTGTCATGGTGTATGTTATTTACAGATGACATAGTTCTGATTGATGAGCTCGCGACAAAATTAATGCTAAGCTGGAGATTTGAAGACATACTTTAGAGTAAAAAGGTTCATATTGAGGAGAACCAAGACATAATACTTGGAGTGTAAGTTCAGTGATGTAACACATAAAGTGGATTAGAAAGTACGCATTGATACACATGTCATTCAAAAGAGAGGAAGTTCACGTATCTTTGGTCTATTTTCAAGGATAGGGTGGATGAAATAGAGGATCTCATCCAGAGTCTTGTGTGATAAGAAGGTGCCATCAAAATTTAAAGGCAAGTTATACAAAGAGGTAAACCAATCATGTTGTATGAGATAAAGTGTTGACCAACTAAAAACTCTCACATTCAAAAGTTGAAAGTTACATAAATGAGGATCAGTGTTTTAAAAGACGGGGGCGTGAGACAAGGCGTTTCACTTAGCATAGAGCGAGATGTAAGCCTCAAGACGTGGGGCATAAGCTCTTTTGGATCTTAAATTTTTAAATTTATAATATATAATATAATAATATAATAACACAAAATTATAAAAATACATCAATAGTTTGAAATAATTACAAACATGATCAAGAAAACTCGTAGAAGATAAAACTTCTAACATGATTATACAGTGTATAAACAATCAAATATCTTAACTTTCTAATAATAAAAGAATAGTTATTTCTAAAAATATATTATTATCATACTATACAATTTACCCTCCCCCCCCCCTAAAAAAATAATCAATAAAACTTACTAGTTATAATAAAAACATCACTCCATCATGAATAAAAATAAAATTACTTCCAAATAGCGAAATAAAATATGATAATTTTGAGGCATATTACAAAAACATGAAGACCAATGATAAGTGAAAAAGTAAAATTTATGTATTTTTAAAAGAAATGTTACATAATATATAATCACCCTCACAGTGTTACCAAATAGTAAATATGCGATACTACAACTTGTTATTTGAGTTACTCTCAATCTGCTTATTTCTATAGATTAAAAAAATTATTAAGTATCTTTCATTTATTCAAGAATTATGAGGGTCAACAATATTTTAACTAAAGAGTTCAACACATAATTTGTGTAAGATCTGTTAGGAGAGCCATAAACGTTGGGCGTTGAGCGTGCTTAATTAGGGCGTACAATCGGGCGCTTAAGACGTAAGTCTTACAGATCTAAGTCTCACACTTGAGTCTCAAGGCATTTTGCTAGAGCCACGCTCCTAGGCGAGTCCCGACAGAGTCTTTTAAAAACTGATGAGGATGTTGTGGTGGACGTGTGAGCATAGTAGGAGAGATAAAATTAAAAATGAGGATATCTGATACAAGATGAGAGTGGTTTCGGTGGATGAAAAGATGTGGGAAGCAAGACTAAGAAGGTTTGGGCATATGATGAGAAGATGTTGGTATGTTCCCAATGCGGAAGTGTGAGAGGCAAACTATGGATGGTTTTAGGAGAGGTAGGTTGAAGAAGTATTATAGGGGAGATGTGATTAGACAGACCATGATGCAACTCCAACTTACCATGGACACGACTTTAGATAGAAGGTTGCAAAGGATACAAATTATGATAGAAAGCTACTATGTAGTACTGTAGTAGTGTGTTGTCTAGTTATCCATCCGTACTAGTAGTTGTAATATTAGTTCTATAGTTTCTAATCCTTTAATTTCTGTTATTATGTATTGTCTTGTATTTCAACTATCATATTATTTTATTGTAGTTACTGTCCTCTTTTCTTTTACTTTTATTACTTCTTTTTCTGAATTGCTTTGGACTAGTTTTTCCCTTGAGCCGAGGGTCTATCGAAAACGACCTCCTTACCTCTGAGGTAAGGGTGAGATGTGCATACTTCTCAAACTCCACTTTTATTGGGATTATATTGATGTTTGTTGGATAGAAGGTAGGATAGGAAGGTAGTCATCCAACATAAAAAAAATATTAATCACCACCTCATTTGCTGTCTTATTACTCATCATTCATCATAATCATGCACAAATGTCTCCTTTATGATTTGCAAGTACAACTCAGAATAGCAATATATATTTTTTTCAAGAAAAGAAATCAGAATAGCAATATGTTTTATGACCCTTTCTGCCTACAATGAATGAATAACAATATTTCCCTCCCTATGTCCATTAAAGAATTTCAATTTCCTATCTACAATCCATATCTACCCTCCTTTTGACCCTTAATAATGCCCCCAAAAACTAACCAGAAATGAAAAGTATAGGGATTTTAAAGTTTACAAGGTTTAAATAGAATTCAGTATTTATTTTTTATGCACCATGCATCTTCGATGCAATTCGAGTCTTGATAGGTTTCAGTTTTAAGCCCATGCTTTCTGGAGAGAGAAGTTCAGGAGCAATGCAAGATGGACTGAGAGGACTTCTAGGGCTGCCACTGAACTGATTTGGTCTGTATAATCCATACCCCATGAGGAAAAACTCCATTGGTATTAACATAGCATGTGGCTGCTCTTCTGTCACCATAGATCCACACGCTTGTACCTGCAATCATACTCATTCCTTATTTTCCCTATATTCTGCTGCATTTACGACATCCAAGAACAGCAAATGATCCGTTTAGGCACTACCAACTGAAAGGGGTTATAACTAGTTATCCATGTAGTATGTACACACGAGTAAGATTTGAAAGCACCTAATTTGCTTTAATAGGCAAATTTTGTATTGACTAAATAAAGCGGAATAGATATAGAGTAATATAACTGACCCAACTGATTACGGAGAGGCACAGTTTGTTGGTTGAGTGATATGTAAATAGTATCTAGCCTAGCTAAATATCAGTAAATATTTAACTACACAAGGAATTCATAGCATGTTCACAATAAATTGAAATGGGGTGTCATTAAAAATAAAATTGATGGCGTACCTCAACTAGGGCGCTGAATCTTCGATCTAATTTAGAAGTCATATGGAGAGCCTCTGAATAGAAAGGAGAATCATCCCCGACAAATATGAGGGTTCGACATTTGAGTGTTTTTAATCCATCTGTGATATCAGGTCTCCTGCTCATTCATAAAAGCAAGCTTAGAGAGGCGTTGACAAGTATGCAAATGATAAAATCGATACAAATATTTAAGAATTAATGTCTAGTTTGCTACCCATCAACAGCTTGAAGAAATCGCCAAACATTCATCTTCTGCCTCTCATCTAGCAACTGCAACGTTAAAGGAAGCCAGAAAGAAGAATGTACTCAAAACAATATGTAGTTGAAGAATAAGAATGAAATTGAACAATTGATCATAAACTAACACAGTGGAGGTATTTACCCTTCTGCATGCTTGAGCTATATCTGATTCTGGAACATCTGCAGATCCACGAACTTCCTGATCCAATTGAAATCGCCTTCTTATTCAATCCAATCGGTAGGGGTAAATAAGACAAGCCAAAATCTCTAAGTGAAAACACTAGGGAATTCATGTAGGGTACCTTGCTGAAGTAGCGGTGCAGCAGAAACTCTTCCAGAACACCACACATCCCATAGAAGTATAGTAAATTTGACATGACCTATATTAACAATAATCTCCTCTTTCATACAATGGATTTTCTTCTCACAACATAAAGGTGAATAGATGATATAAAATGATACCTTATTGTAAAACCATTCAGTCCAAGAGGGTGCTCTGCATAAAGGGGAAACAAGAATCAAACCAAGAACGCGCTCCTTATGCTTTATCTGTGACATGTGAGCCATGTTAGTGAAGCTCAACCACATACCACCAATTTAAAGTATTATACGAGAAGACATACAGCAAATAAGGTGAGTATGTAAGCACCAGCAATTACTCCCATACATATCACTGCTCCAAGCCTAAAAACAACAAGAATCTCATCATTAGTAAGAAAGAGCTCCTCAACTTAACAAAGATATCCAATAAGTCAAAGTGATTACCCAAAATAATTAAGAACCTCAAGTATCTGGTCTGTTAAATCATCAACTGATGGTACAGGATTCTCTGAACAAATTGCTGCAGCTCCCAACTGCAAGAGCTCTTGTGGAATTCCAAGAAGACAAGTATGTAAGTAATTGAATTTATTAAAAGACAGTTTGACAACAAATAGAAGAAAACCTAATATGACTTCATGAAATAAAACTTGGCCAGTTCACAGACCTCATGCCCAGGAGGATTAATGTGGTAAATGCAAAAATTGTGGAGCAGCAAAGAAGCTGCTTCTGGACAGAAGAAGAGACCTTGGAAACATGACAAATCTGCAAGGACGAATGAGAAAATATAGCATAAAAATAAACGTCAACATATAACATAAGACTATATAGGCTATCAAAGAGTACATGGCTAGAAAATCCCAAGGGATATATGAAACTAGAGGTTACAAATCTATCACTAACGATTTAGTGCGAGATCAGGATAAGTGATCAGTGCCGGCTTCTCTTGGTCCCCATAAACTATAACCGACACAGAACCACATCGAGTACGTACAATATGCTCCTGAAAAAGGTCATTTGCATCATTTTAGTTGATGAGAAGATAGAAGTTTCATGTAAAAAGTATCTCATCTATGGAAATTATACAAACTAGTAAACAGAATGGCTGTTGAAGTAAAATACAAATGCAAATAGTAAACTAACATCATCAAGTAGATAGAAAGTAGTACATTCTAAACAAGATCCCAACTTGTTATTTCTAGATATTGTTCTCTCTAAAACTCATCCTGCCTCAAATAGAATTGTATCTGCCTCATCAACATTTTACACCTAATTTCCCTCACTAAAAAGTTATCCAACTAATCCTTATGCCTCAACTGTTGGAAATAATAATTCAAAGTTGAAATAGGAATCCTAAGTTGATCATGATTTGTTATTTATATTTACTTGTTTATGTTTAATTATGATTTGTTAGTTAGAGTGGTTCATAATCCTAGTTTAATTTGATTCTTACGTTTATAAATACAGATATTACTAGTTATTTTCAATACACTAGAAATATACAGAATATATAGAAACTTGAACTATGATTCAAGAACCTTTTGAGTTTATAAATAAAATATTTTCCTTAAAAAAATCCAAATAACATGTGTAGGATGAGTTACAACAACATTTAAGACAACAAAGAGGATATGGCCCTAAATGACAGATTTTCAAAGAGAGTTTAAAAAGGGACCTCAAACAGATAGTAATAAATCAGCATATTCTAAATGACATTAAAAAAAGTAAATGGGGAGAAAACGGTTTTCTCCTCTTAATAAATTTACGCATGCAAACGTCATTCATATTTCCTTTCTACATCCATCTTCAATCAAACCAAACCAAATGTTTTTGCGTGGTATTTTTCAAAAATAAAAAATAAAAATATATTGACCAAAAGCATTTTATAGAAAGAGGGCCTCAAATATAGAGAAAAATTTGAACCTTTCCACCAAGATAGATTGTCTCAACGTCGAGGGAAATGGAATCGCTGCTTGAATCTGACATGGCTTTTGGTTATCTGTGTGTACAGGTAACCAAAAAGCCAAGAAGCCTCTCCCTTCTCTCTCTCTAAATGTTTCACTTTATATAAAAATATATAGATCAATATATGTTGAAGAAGAAAGAAGAGGAGGCCATTGAGCTTCAATGGCTTCTATACCAAGCGATTCTCTCTTTTCTTTTTTCCGTCAATCTTTTCTCTCACTATGTTTTCTATTTCTGTTCCTTCCTTCTTGCTCCGCATATTTTCCTACACTACTTTCCTTTATTTTATTTTCAATGAATTCACTCTTTTATGACTTAAATATATTTGAATTCAATATTACTTGAAAAAATAATACTCCCTTTGTTTGAAAAGTAATTGTTTAATTTAATTTGACACGAAATTGAGAAAATAAAGAAGAGTTTTTAATCTTGTGATCCTAAATTCTTGGTCTCTTTTCTTATTCTTTCCATTTTCTTTTGTTTTATTTTCTTCTTTTGTTATGTTCTTTTGGACTTTCTGATTTTCATTAATGAAAAAAGGGGTGTTGAGCCCTCTTTAAATTAAAAAAAAGAAGTTATGTCATGGAATGTTCAAATTAAAGTGGTGCCAAAAAAGTAAAGAAGTCATTTTTTTGAAACAGACTAAAAAGAAAAGGTAGTCATTTTTTTTTAAACAGAGGAAGTATTTCTTTCCCTTTTTTAGGAATTTTTTTATTGTAACTTTCACATAATACATTTAACATCATAAATGTATCTAAAATTAAATTTTGTAATCTTAAACAAGTGAAACAGATAGTAAATGCAATGCATGACATGATCACCAACATTCAAACAATACCAGCTAAATAACTACAAATCCTACTAATACTACCATGCTCACAACAAAGGAAAACTAACTTGAAATTCAGCTGGTTCTCGACCAAGTCCTCGAGCCCAACAATATACCAACATTCTCAACATGACAAGTTCATTAGTACTCATGAAACAAAGGAAAGAATGATGAGTTCAAACAATTCAACGGGGAACACTTCAAGGATCGGCGTCTTATCCCGAACATACTATCCAACGACAACCAAGCCTAACTAATGCCAACCTACGGCTATGACAAGCAACTAAGGCCCAAGCACTAATGGAAGGTACCAAAAATTGTAATACGTACTATAGGGAGCAACAAATAACTAAAAGGATCGCTAAAATGATTTTAAACCATCTAAGTCACAAACTAAACTAAGGTCTGAAGTATCAATCCTAATGAGGATAAGTTCACAAACTACACTATGAGCA
>JAJOOO010038166.1:0-15196 GCA_029582685.1 Solanum piurae
AGAAAAATAAAATATAGACAAAAAAGGCCTGATCAATTATGGAGAAGAAGAAGAAATTTGGAGTGAAGAATTTTGGAGAGAGATAAACGAGTGAGAAAGAGAAGACATTTTGGATATTTGAAGAAGAAATTAGGGGAATTTGGGGAAGATGGCCAAAAATGACCGTTATTGGCTTTTTAAAAGCATCTCACGCTTCTAAAGTGGGTGTAATTCACGCACTTGAACTACTTTTGCCACATGGGATGACAGGTCAAAAAAAGGGTTTAAAATGTTGGATTTCAGTGGGTTCGAGGGTTTAGTTGGCAAAGTCTATATT
Organism: Solanum piurae; assembly: GCA_029582685.1. Classification (NCBI taxonomy): domain Eukaryota; kingdom Viridiplantae; phylum Streptophyta; class Magnoliopsida; order Solanales; family Solanaceae; genus Solanum; species Solanum piurae. The sequence goes on from JAJOOO010038166.1 coordinate 317, forward strand.
AGAAGGGCTCAGGTGACAAAATGAGACAAGTACGAGGGTCTCCCGGACCATTCTGCCAAATATATATGAAAAAGTTGCACAGTAATAATGTAAATCCAAATTTGATCAATTCAATTTTCACAAGTTAAAACTTGTCACATGGGACTGTATGCTTGCCTTTTCTGCTCCTTGTTTAATTTTTCATCAAAATTAATGTCCAATAAAACGACCGGTTTTCTCATAGTAGTAATTTAAATATGTGCTGAATCAATCAATGCACAACAAATATGTCATGAGCAGGAGGTGTCAAGTGAATATTAACACGCAACATTAGCTTGTTCAGATAACAAACTTCTTACATCTAAACAAGTTGAACCAAATCTGTTGAAAGACATGAAAGCTGTAGCTGTCTATAACTGATTGATATACACACACACACGCCTTTTATTTAGACAAAGAAAATAGCTGGGGAAAAAAGGACCTTATATGGCAAGTATCACCTGAAAAATCTACAACATTAACTCAATGTTTCCCAACTGGAAATCACCACTGATTAAGTTAAGTTGACCGAAAAAAGAATTTAGTACAAATTGTTTTACACTGCAACAGGGGCGTCAGCTTCATCTAGAGCTATGACACCAGGGAGCACCTTTCCTTCTAGTAGCTCCAAACTGGCACCACCACCAGTGGATATGTGGCTCATCACGCTAGCCACTCCAACTTTCTCAACGGCTGCAACAGAGTCTCCACCTCCAATGATAGTGGTCACTCCTTTCCCACTTAGGTCTGCTAGCTTCTTTGCAATTGCCTATCACCACAATAGCATGCTTGTTACTATTTACTCTTCAGTTACAGAAACAACTCTATCGAAATGTAAGGTAAACACCAGAAAAATTAGAATAATAACTTCACAAACTAAATGACATATCAAACCAGCTTACTCCTCTTCCTTTCAAATTTAAATAAACATGTAAAACCAGCTTTATTCCCTTTCCGTTTCTTTTATAGAACTCAGCATACGGTAAAACAAATATGAAGAGAAGAATGGCAATTGGTACCTCCGTTCCAGCAGCAAACTTGTCAAATTCAAACACCCCCATAGGTCCATTCCAGATCACTGTTTTTGTGGTATCCAAAGCATCGTTGAAAGTCTTGATAGAGTCTGGTCCAATGTCTAACCCCATCCAACCATCTGGGATAGCAGATGCCGGCACAATCTGGAATAACCAAAACAAAATTGTATTTTCAACACAATCCATAAGTAACAAATTCTGATACTAAGTGTCAATTACAGTACAGATGCAAGATCCAAGTCTAAAGAATCTCAAGAGATAAAAGCTCTCAGGTTAGATAGATTTATACGAGAAAAGCTTAGAATGCAAACCTTGCTGTTTGCATCAGGAGCAAATTTATCTGCAATCACAACATCAGATGGTAACAAGAGACTGACTCCTTTTGCCTTGGCCTTTTCCAGGAGTGATGTTGCAAGCTCTAGTTTGTCTTCCTCAACCAAGGAGGAACCAACTGAAAGACCCTGAGCCTTGTAGAAGGTAAAGATCATTCCTCCACCCAAAAGCAATATATCACATTTCTCCAGAAGTGATTCAATCACTCCAATCTTGGATGAAACCTTTGAACCACCCACAATAGCAGCAAATGGCCTCTTTGGAGTTGAAACTGCCCCAACTAAATAGTCCAATTCCTGAAACAGATAAAGGAACAGTTAGACCAATAAATTTGCTAATGAGTGCAGTTTGCAATAGATTTGTTTTAAGTTTGTCAAAGAAAACAATATGTAAGGAAGTGACAATCAAGTAAGCCTGACCTTTTGTAAAAGGAAACCTGCAACAGAAGGCTTCAAAAATTTAGTAACTCCCTCTGTAGAGGCATGTGCTCTGTGAGCTGTACCAAAGGCATCATTCACATAAAGATCTGCCAATGATGCAAGTTTCTTTGCAAACTCAGGTTCATTCTTCTCTTCCTCCTTGTAGAATCTTACATTCTCAAGAAGAAGAACACCGCCCTCTGGAAGTGAATCAACCAACTTCTCAACTTCTGGACCAATGCAATCATCAGCCTTTACAACCTGTTAGTAAAGCATACATTGAGTCAATAGCACAATCAATTAGATCATCACAAACTATTACTTTTGCCTTAATTATTTCTTTTTATCTTCTTGTATATCAAAAGCAGTAAAATTGCAAGAGGATGTACCTGTATTCCAAGTAGTTCAGATAGCCTGGGGACAAGCGGTGCTAAGCTGTATTTAGGAGTGACTCCCTTTGGCCTTCCCTGAAATTTCAATAAGCAATATAAATAAAAGTTGGCATATCTTTACTACTTTACAAAATGTGTTAGAAGAAAAAAGCAAACAAGGTATGATAGAGGGACAACATTGAAGGGAGTATAGAGTGAGTGACTAGTAACAACTTTCTAACATATTACCCCTTGACTAAGACTATACTCCTTGGGATCACTGAACACAACTATAGCGTGAAATAGAAGGAAAAGCTATGAGAGTTTAACCAAACTAATCATCCATATACGGCAGATAAGTTGAAATTCAGTTCCATGTTGTTGCTGCATTTTATAATAATTAACAGAAAAGGCAGAGACTTTGTGGAGAAAGAAAGAAAGAAAGAGAAAGGGGGAAACTAACTAACCAAGTGAGTGGAGAGAATAACTTTAGCCCCATTGGCAATCAAGTGTTTGATGGTAGGGATGGCAGCTCTAATCCTAGTGTCATCAGTAATGTTCTGTGCATCATCAAGTGGGACATTCAAATCAGCCCTGACGAAGACTTTCTTGCCCTTCAAATCGGCAGAGCTAAGGTCTCCAACGCTCTTCTTGGCCATGGAGACAACGGCCCTAACAGGGTTGGAGGAGACCTTGAGAGATCGGAGCTTGGTTGCGACGTGGTTGGTGAAGAGAGGATCAGCGACAGCGCCGGCGAAACCAAGGCGGCGGAGAGGAGTTTTGAGGAGGAAGCGAGCAGAGGAATGGGTGGTAGACCTGTTGGTGGTAGAGGATGATGATGTGGTGGGAATGCCGCAGAAAGTGTGGGAAGCAGTAGCTGATGCCATATCTCTTTCTCTTTTGTGTTTGTGGGAATGAATGCCGCGGAGAGAGAGAGAGAGAGTGGCGAAGAGAGAGATGTATATTATAGCAAGACGATGAGGTTGGAAATGGGCGTCAAAAGGATTTTTCTTATCGTTGAGTTTGGGGTTGAGGTTTAATTTCCTCGCCCCAAACATATCTTCATTCTTTCCTTCCCCCACCACAAAATTCAACTCACTATTTTACTCCTTTAACTCAAAAGTGTTTTTTTTTTAACAAGTATGGATCACCATAAAGTTATATGCAAGAATTTCTAAATGCTCAATGAATTACAATTATTTACTCAAGTATATTAATTGTGTGTGTGTGTTGAGTTTTTATATTTTTTGTTTTTCCTAGTTGAAGTTACCTTATCTAACCATAAGCCTTACTTCACTCGTTTTCTAATGCTTATTCTTCAAATTCACCAATAGAAAATTATCATGATAAATTTATTTATGAAATAGTGAATCCAATTTCATGTCAGTTGATTATTATTGAAGATCAATATAGATCCACGACCATTAGTGAAAGTCCAGTTACCAATTTTTAATATATGTAATTAGCATTTAGGTACTCATTCTTTCAATTTCAATATATTAATGTCATAGTTAAATAAGAGGAAAAATGTTTTTTTATTTTTGGGAATATTACGTGTTTCATTCTATACCGCAACACAACAGTTAAGCAAGTTAGGGTCGGAAAAAGAAGAATAGGATGAGGATGAAGGCACTTGTTTTTTGTCGTCCGAATTCCGGCATAGCTCATTTGACGATTTACCGAAATGGCGACGACAGGAAAGGGGGTCGTCATCGTCACCTAAAAATTAGAGCTTTAAGGGAATACGAGCAAGCAGTTAAGGACAAAGATCTTTCTCGAGCTCTCCGCTACTTGAGAGAAGACTCGTCAATCGGTAAGTTGGATTGGTCCCCCATCGAAAGAGACTGGCAGGTTTTAGATACATGCTTGAATGCCGATGATATGAGGCTTGTTGGAAGTGCTTATGCTTTTCTCAAGGACAAAGGTCTCTTGCCTAATTTCGCCAAATACAACACTATTGGTAAAGTAAAACCTTAACTTCTCTTCCTCCGAATGCAAACACTCCACTTGTCTACATTTCCCTGTAATCACTCTACACTATTGGTTGTAATTTTATGCTCTAACTATTCTTTCATTTGTAATGACACTGTTTGTGTTACTGAATAATGGATTGTGGATGATTGAACCTCAATCAAAATGATGTTGCTTGTTCTACCGCAGTTATTCATCTAAATTGGAATTTGGATGTAACTGCTTACCAGAAGGAGTGGTGCAAAACTAAATGATAGTCTGACTAGCATTTAAGAGGCTGAATGTTTTTGTTGATATGCATGTGCTTGTTAAGCCAGACTTCTGGATGAAGCCTATATCTTTTTATCCTTTCACCTTTTTCTGTCCTAGAAAACAACGCAGACAATTCTGAATAGGCCATGGAAAAGCACGTGACGTTAACGTTAGCTATTTACAGAATCCCCATTTCTAATTAAGTGTGAGAATATTTCATCATTGTCTTATTGATGAAGTGCTTTATCTATTCTGTTTCTACATTGGCATTTTCGAGTCAATTTCCTGAAACTTGCTGATTTCATGTCATCAATGTGTGAAACACACATTTGCTGGTTCCTAGAGTGAATCTTTTTCCGTATTTAAAGATATACCTTACCTTATCAAAAAAGGAAAAAAAAAAAAACAGAATTGCATGTTGGAGCCGTACGCATAGGGAGAGAGAGAGAGAGAGAGTCATATATGTGTGGATATTACCTTCAACCACTTCACTAAACTATAAAGCTGAAACCCTACTTCTGTATATTCAGTTTTTTCTGCACAAAAATCATTTTATCATTGCTTATCCCATATTCCAAAAGAGTTCACGTTAATATCATCGTTTTTGCAATATTCTTTGTCACAAATCCTGACAACAGTGCCTATATCTGCAGTTTTGGAAGGGCCACGGGATGTCACACCAACCGTCTTAAAGTCTTCAACTGGTTTAGATGGTCAGTGCTAATCCATGTCAGCTCTCTAAAGCACCTAAATTATTTCAACTTGCATATTTGCATGGAATATTCGCAGAATAAGTTTCTTTTTCTGACTTTCTTAAGGAGAAAATGTACTGATTTAGTAACATGTTTTTTAACTCTTCTGTAGTTCAGTGACCAAACTTTCGCCAAAGAAGTGGGGTCTTTCTGGAACATCTAGCTTTCTTTTGGCGACATCGTTTGCTGGAGTCACGTTTCTGCTGAACCAAGGAATAGATATTAGGCCTAACATTGCTGCAGTTTTGGGGCTTGCCATGCTAGATGCTATATTACTTGGTGGTTCCTGCTTAGCACAAATCTCCAGCTTCTGGCCTCCCTACAAGCGTCGAATTTGTGTTCATGAAGCAGGCCATCTCCTTGTTGGTAAACCATGTTTCTGCAAACATTTGATGAATTTACTGCAATAGAATGAAAGAACTTCAGAAATTTGATTCATCCATCTTCCAGAGATTAAGTTAGGATAATCTGTACTTCTGAATATTAAAGTTTCGATGCGATGACTTGCCATAGATATCATCAGCTTGTTTACCCAACATCAACTGCTCAGAATATCAGTCTTGGCCTTTTATTACTATCAGCATTTATTGTCTGTAACATTCGAAGGAATGTAAAGTTGTAAGCCTAACCTACCTCTTATTGTAATTCATTTATCCACTGATATGACTGCAGCATACCTAATGGGTTGTCCAATTCGTGGTGTAATTTTAGACCCAATTGTTGCAATGCAGATGGGCATTCAAGGACAGGTATGTCACTGTAGATCCTTCTTATTGTCTCTCTTGTTCAGAGTGTAATGCTGGATCACTTGTTAAAATAACGGCCAACAATGACCGTATTACATAGATAACTGCTTTTACCATTCTCCTTAAGTCTTTAAGGCGAGCAGATGGGAATTCAAGACATCTGTTTCTGTCTGAACATGCACAAAGAGTATTCTATTAGATGCCACACACTGTACAACAGTTTTATCCATGACATTATATAACCTTTTCTTATTTTCCAGACCCCACTTGTGGGATTACACTTGGTATGTTGTTGTTGTTGCTTCTAGAAGCTTCCAAATTTATACCCTTTGAGAGGACCAGTTGTAGAACAAGTATCGGCTATGTGTCAGCATAGACTCTTGCAGTTGTCTTGTCAGTATTTTTCTATTGAAGAATAGGGGTTGAACGGCGTATAAATAAAAAAAATTCTACATGGCACAGTGTAACATAATTATGTAGGTGTCCCTTATATTTTCCTTTTCCTCAGTAGTGGCTGTCCTTGTTCCATGAGAAGAACTTACAATTAAAATAGTGAGTTCTTTAGTTTCTTGTTTTCTTGGAAATCAAAGTTGTCCTCCATACATAAGGTTGTGGACCCATTTTAGAACTATTTGAACAGTTAAAATTTGCTCATTTTGGCTTGTGATCTTCTTCTATTTTTCTTTCATGCAGGCAGGAACACAGTTTTGGGATGAAAAACTTGAAAATGAGCTTGCTGAAGGCCAGTTAAGTGGTACCACATTTGACAGGTGGATTTCCTAGCCAGTCATTTTGCTTGCATTTGTTCCGTGGACGAAATACATTTCTATGCTGGAACCAGCTCTCTGGATTTTCTGCAAGCCATATATTTAGTTCTTTGCTTGATGTCTCGTCAAATCTCCATTAAAAAGGAGATCAAGAAACCTTTTTTGACTATTTTGTTTGCTGCAGTTTCTTGCACCAAGGTAATTGAAAATAAAATTGTCAGGTACTGCATGGTTCTATTTGCTGGGATTGCAGCTGAAGCTCTTATTTATGGAGAGGCTGAAGGTGGAGAAAATGATGAAAATCTCTTCCGAAGCATCAGTATTCTTCTGGAACCCCCACTCTCTGTGGCACAGGTCTTTCTCTGGTTAAAGTTATTTGCTTGTCTAGTAACTCTTTGCTTTTATAATGCAACATTCAAATTTTTCAACAGATGTCAAATCAAGCAAGGTGGTCGCTGTTGCAATCTTATAATCTGCTGAAATGGCACAAACATGCACATCGAGCTGCTGTAAAAGCTATTGAGAATGGATGCAGTCTGAGCATGGTCATTAAAAAAATTGAGGAAGCCATGTCTCTGAAAAAATAAAGCCTGGACAGCAGAAATATTGTACTAGAAGAGGTGATATTTAACCCTTATTCATGTGCAAAGTCAGGATACTACTTGCTCATAAATGAATGTAAACTAAGAATCATTTTTTGGACAATTAAATGCGGGGTGTGCTGAGGCACTTGGCTAAGCATATATTATAGTGCTATGAAATGCCTCAACTGGAGCTAGCAGAAAAGAGATTGAAGGTTCTTGGGCCCATAAATATGCCTGACCTTTGATCTTGCAGCGTGATAGTTCCTTAAAAGGAGCATGTTATTTTTCTATGATTTTTAGGTGAGCAGTTTTTTGCTGCGAGCTTAGGAGCAGAATCATAAAGTTAGGGAACAGAGAGAATCCTGCATCTAGCATCCTTTGTTAAAGATTTTACATGTAATTATATTAGTAGCTTATTTATGTTGTGTAATGAAGGAAAAGTCTCATTGTAATTCGAGTGTAAACTATTAAGCTGTCCAGCAATGACCTCTTTGAACTTGTGTTTGCTGAAAAGAATAGAGGGAGGGAAGATATTTATCTTTTCGACCCAACATACTGCTGCTACTAACGACTCCGCACAATTTAAAGGCAACAGCCAAATGAAGAGGCTGCTAGCCAATTGGGTGGGTTCTTTCCTGGCAACCTCAGCTATGAATGAGCTGTGATGGTTATATAATGTCTTGTATTCTTACAACTGAACTATCCATTTCCATTTTTTTCTAAAAGAAACAATGCATATAATTCTGCCTGATGACGGGATTGTGAATAATAGGAAAGCTAGAACGAGATGAAGGTACAAACGGCTTCAGCGAAGTTTGCTCCGGGGTGCAGTGCTGATTTTATGACATGCGTCCTCCTACTGGACAACATTTCTTTTAATTAATCCAACCTAACTTAACAATGGTTCCATATTCCCCTTCTCCAACCCGCTGCAGATGGCTGTTGATTGTGTAGCCCGGGACGTGAAATGAAACACCTGTAGGAAATCTTTTTCCTTAAAACTTGCTGGGTATCTGTCTTTATTGAATGGTACACACAAACAAAAACAAAGTACTAACATAATTTGCTGTCCAATTGCTTAAACTGCTAATAAGGCCCGTTTCCAATAGCCTAGTATATGTATTTAAATGTATGGCAATGGACACTAGCCAGATATAATACTAGAGTTTTTCAACAAGTTCCTTGCTGCGGCTGCACTGTAATTGCTCCCATGTGCTGTTTAACCACAATGCCTAATAAGTATAGTTGATAAACTCAAAGCTTACTGGGAGGAACTCCTACTGGTGCATTTCTTGATTTCTTCTCCACTGTTCGAGAGAGCTCTTTAACTGCATCTTTAGGTAGATGTCGAGGTCTGCTAAGCCAGAGTCCTCCATCGACAGGCATGATGGTTCCGTTGATGTATTTGCCTATATACACAGGAAGCATAAACAAGAAAAAAGGAGATTACTACAAGCAAGAAGCAATTTGTGGGTTTCTAATTTGAAGTCTTGATTTAGCAAAAACTGCAGGTAGAGTGGATGTTCCACATTGCTGCACTAAATGAATGCACGATTCGGGAATTATGCATGCTCTTCAGGGAAAAAAATATGTTTTCCAGTAATGCAATGAGCTTTCTTCAATTGCACTGTGTATAAACATTTTAAAACCAATACAAATTGAGGAGGCATAGCAGTAACAGCAGGTTTGCGAACAATGTAAGCACTACCAAGTATGGCACACTCTTATCTCACAGTAAAAACAGAAGATTGTTGAACAAGTTCCCTAGAAGCCAACAACAAGAGAGCACAACCTGTTTTAAGTACAGGATAAGCAATGGTTGCTCTCTCTCTCTCTCCTTTTCATTGGAAGCAGGAGCAGGTTCAGGATGTGTAACGGCGGGTTCAAAGCCGACATCACTGAATCACTTTCTCTATTGAAGCAGCATGCAAGGTCCTTCCGATTACCAATACTAATGAATTTTCACATACATATTCGAGGTCGGTTCTAAAAGCAATGTATTCAGATGTGAACTTCTGCACACATACTCAAGACCAGAGCTAAAAGCAATTTGGTTTAAATATGGAATTTAACATACATATTTCAAGGTCGAAGATAAGAGCAATTGGTTCAAATATGGATTTCCATTAAAAAATATTCAAGATTGGAGTCAAAAGCAGTGGATTTATCCAGGCCCAATGCATAAACACTAGGTCCACACTGATTGGCAGCACATATTGCCCGGAAGAACAATGTAGAAGTGGTAGTTGGAGTCAAGTCAGTCTGAACCTCCAGTGAGAGAAAAAGAGTGGAAAAGTGAGTCCTCATTTGCAAATTCAACCCAGTATAAGGAACAGGAAGAGAGATGCCACAAGTGGATAGCAAAAACTTACAATAACTGTTCATAGCAAGAAACTGACACTAACTGGTCACATTAGTAGAGAACTTGGACATGCACCTGGTGATGAGGCAAGAGCAGGGAGTAGAAGTGGAAAATGTCTGTCACCTAATATGAACCATGTCACTAATGACAAGATGCATCTATCTCAATTTATATTTAATATCTTAAAATTTAACCAGATCATATATGTGCAAGTCTAAAAAGCATCCGATACCAACCAGCATCTGACGCAAGGTACAGAGCAGCCATGGCAATATCATATTTCTCCCCAAGTTTGTACAAAGGCATGTATTCTTTGCTCTTATTGCTTATCTCTTCCGGTCCAAGTTTACGCATGCCAGCAGTATCACCTATAGGGCCTGGTGCAATACCATTGACCCTAATATCATAGTCTGTGCCCCATTCTAGAGCCAAATTTCTAGTGACTGCATCAACAGCAGCCTGTACAGAGAGATGATGTGAATGGGAGTTATAAATAACACAATAAAAATGAACACAAACTATGCTTGAAGCGAAAGTTCCAAACCTTGGCAGCAGCTACATGGATTTGATACCAAGATGCAGTGTAATGCAAAGTAGCACTGATGTTCAGTATCATTCCACCAGACGTAGGACTCCTCCCAGGTCCCCCTTTCTTGATATAGTTAAGTGCCTCATGGCACATAGTGAATGTACCAACAGAATCAATATCTAGTACTGCAAAAGCCATCATGATCATACAAAAAGAATCAGTATGTAATCTGTGAAAGCCTTCCCCTCACTTCAAATTTAAGAGATGAAAGTGACTTGCTATACTCTTTTACTACAAGCACTCCCCTCACTCAACCTTCTTTCCATAACCTCCTCAAGAAGCTTCCATAAGCCCAAGAGATCAATGGAGAAACAGACAATAAACTTTCCTCTTCTACTCTTGTTTTAGGAAAATAGAGTAAGACAAGCTGACAACACAGAAGGTCTTAAAAGGATTTTTTCACTCATGACAAGGCAGTTTCTTTAACCAAGCTCTCAGCCTTTGAACCTTGAATCACCTTCAATATAGAGACTAGCCATTTTGAAGAAGCTGGCTAGAATATAATTGAGCAGAGATTCTAAGGATTTCTAAGTCAAGCTACCCACTAGAAGAGAATATCTCCTACAACATCAAGGGTTAAACATTCAGAATGGCTATGATTATGTGAAGATCTTGAAGAAAGCTGTTATGAATGTAATAAATAGTTGTTATCAAACCATGTCTGTTTTTCCTCTTCTTCCTACATCCTACTTGAATGGAGTGGAGTGTTAAAACATACGAAACTGAATCTTATGAAACAAACCTGTCCTGAAGCCATTAGGAGACAAATCCTCAGGAGACACAAGGAAATTGCCAGCTGCAGCATTAACAAGAATGTCGAGCTTCCCAAACTGCTTGACAGTTAACTCTACAACTCTTTTTGCATCTTCTTGCTTGCGGACGTCCCCCTGCAAGCCAATTGCCTAGGGGATGTGCAAAGGAAAGTTAGACAAGTGAAGGAGCGGAGCAGTGTTGAAAATAAAAGTGGTAGTCTCTAGCTGCCCCTTTGTTGTTTGATGGTACATGGACTATAGCACCAAAAGAAGCGGTAACATGTTGTTAAGGGTTTCATGATGTTGGCAAAAAGGGGATGGCAGCTGTACAGGTATATTCAGAAGCAGGGATGAACAGATAGATTTAATTTAGGGTAAATCAAAATGAGAATGATGTAAAATTTTGTGCATGTGATCAACGACCTAATTATAATTAACATGTATGTATGGATAAAAGTGGAGGAGGAAAAGTAGTTACCGGAATACCAAAGGATTGAAGGTAGGAGACGGCGGAGTCGAGGACGGCCTTGCGGCGTCCCATGATGGCAACGGAGGCACCATGTTTGCCGAACTGAGTGGAGATCTCAAGGCCGATGCCTGAACCGCCTCCGGTCAATAGTGCTACTTTCCCTTTGAGTATGTCTGATTTGAAAGGAGACACACACTCCATTTCTCCTCTTTCTTTCAATTCAATCTAATTACAACATCTCTCTGTGTCAGTGGTGTGGGCGTATATAAGGTCGGTAGTTGTGGTCAACGCCACACGTCTCGTGATCCTCACCACACAAATAATGTATTAGGGAGTATTGTTTTTATCTATTTTTATTAGGTATAAACAAACAAAAATCCCAATGTCTTCCAACCATAATTTTATTATACAGCGCAACCAAATTGAAACTGTTTTTAATATTCCGTCCTTTTGGTTTCAACTAAATGATGCTACTTTGCACATCATGCTCTTCACTGCCTTCCTTAATTAGGATTGAAGAACCTTGTGGACGAGCCAGGTTGCTGCTACTTGTTCAATGGTTTTCAGTCTAATGGTTATACAATACTGGCCTGCCTTTTTACAACTCTACTTATGGACGAATCCAAAGTAATACTGGTGGTTCCTATTGAGCATCAACACCAATGGCATTTTTACAGCTCTCTCTCTACATTGAAAAATTCAGAGTTTCAATAGGATCATCACTTTTTGATACCCAACTGTGAACTTTCCCTTCCTCGTAGCAGAAGATTAGCAGCATTATTTCTTCGCATCAGGACAGACAGACGTGCAAAATGGGCCGTGAATTTTTCAATTGTGAAATGATTAGAATGCAAAAAGGGTTATTGTTAATGAATAAAAGATTTATTTTCTTGCTTTTCCAGAACAAGATACGCAAATATAAGTAGAGCAATTGTTTATATAAATGCCCAAGCATAACGCTTGTTGCTTCAACAAAATAAATTAATTTGGAAGGTAGGTAGACAACTATTATTTAGTTGCCTTTTGACCGGTAGTTTTGTTCTGGGAAGCAGACGACAATAACCGTAATCGGCTGGCAATTTCTGTAAAAGAGGGCCTAGATGCAGGATTTGGGGCCCAGCATTGCTCCATCAAGCACCTCCATTCTGAATCACAGTAGCTAGGAATTGTTGGCCTCAGAGTATTGTTCACAATACCTCCTGCATACGAGGAAGAATGTATCAGAATGACTAGCCTGATCAAATAGCAGATCCACAAAAAGAATACAACTGCTGAATCGCACTAAAGATCAACATTTATATGAAAGGTTCAAACGGGGACATAAGTTGCAAACAAGATTATGTAAAATCTAGAATGTATCAAAATGACTAACCTGATCAAAATAGCAAACTGACAGAAGAATAGAACTGGTGAATAGCATTAAGGGTCAACATCATATTAAAAAAAGGTTTAAACCAGGGCATAAGTTGCAAACAAGATTGTGCATAGACATTCAGTTTTGCCTTTGCCATTTGTTAATCCTCTGATGCTGGCACTTAAGCAATTGCTTTCGGCCCTCAGGAATCACCGAATGAAAACCAAATAAATCTAAGAACAATGGGCCTTAGATTTGCCAAAATTAGACAGTAATGCATGAAAATCTGCCTGGTTGATTCAAAGTCTTTGTAGCTTATCGAATCAAGCAAGCAACACAGCAACAACCACATGCTGCAAACCATACAAACATGCCAATTTGGGAGGAACTTTAGTCTCACGGATCATCTTAGCAGGACATTCATCTACTTTGTATCCTTGAACTTGCAACATTTTGGGGGCAGGCATAGCTGTATTCCTGAGCGAACTCTGGACGAATATGAAGCGCATGGATACAAGTTATGCCTTGGAATGAAAGACAATTCCGAATCCGCTTTGACCTATAAACAAGGAAGCTACTTATAACAGGATTTAACAGAGAACCTCCCATCTCTACTGGCTGTCCAATGTATGAGTCCTCCCTATCCTCAATGTTGAAGTGTGTGACCATCTCATCTAAAAACTTAAGTTGTTCGATCCCAGGACCTCTGCCTGCTCTGGTACCATGTTGAAGTGTGGGACCATCTCATCTAAAAGCTTAAGTTGTTAGAGAGAACACACTTTTATTAGTTAATTATATTCTGAACACTCAACAATCACCACTGAAGTCAATTTTTGCAGCAGTGGGTTAACATCTTCAATCTCTCAATCATTAGACTGACTCCTAAACTGCAACTTTTATCCATTGTCAGAAGAGCAATTACCAATACTGCAATCCTTGTGTTAACGAGAGAAAAATTCTGGAAAAAGATCTTATAGTGTCATATCCTCCAACCATTTTTCACTTAACAGTTTAATCTTTTCTCCATTGCCCATTTTTCATTAAGTTTTCTCATCTGACTCTTTCCATAACCCTCTTATTTGCTTCTACACTGCAACACCATTAGGAGCTGATCTCAGGCATATTTATATGCCTAAGTTGTCAATATTTGCCCATGAATCGATTGGATTGAAGAATGATCTCTAGTCATTAGCTTAATTTTTGGTGTAACTTGTGAGGATTGTGCACTTACACGCATGATTAGTTGTTTCAGGAACTCTCAAGGGAATTGGAGTCAACTTGAAGAAAAGAGATGCAAAAGAGCATGAAAAGCGGCTAAGGATGAAGGCCTTAGGGCCAGGCGCACTGCTAGGCGCGCCAACACTGATACAACTGGAGCATGTTCGTGGGGCAATGGGAGGCGCGACACGCCAAGGAAATCCCAATTTTTCAAATTTAAGTCGTGATAAAAAGGATTCCTAGTTGAAGTAGATTTTGTCTCCAATTTTCATAAACTTATAAATAGACCCCTTGGGTTCTATTGTGGGGGTTCGACTTTTGATTTAGTGGGAAAGAACAAGAATTCAAGTTTGTAATAGGTTTTAATCCTTTAACTCTTCTATTTTCCGAAAATTGCATGAACTATTGTATTTTCTTGTTTTCTAATAGCATGAGTAGCTAAACTCCCTAGTTCTGGGGCTGTAGCTACGAACGGATTGTTGATTATTTGAGGTTGGTGAATTAATTCTTGGTTGTCATTATAAGTTACTTTTATATTCTTGTTTTAGTATTTCTTGATTGGCCATCTAGAGATAAATATATTGTCTAATCTTAAAATTGGGAGAGGAGAGGTTAGATAGACCAGAGAATATAGAGAGCTCGGTCCACCCATTAAATTGAGGTGATTAGTGTTCAGGAGTGACTCCCAGACGAACACCTTGCTTGGTTACGAAATAGGATGAAATATAAATGCTCGCCAGTTAGTCTATTTATCCCCGTTCAACGATGTAGTTAGATAGCTAACTGGGGTAGGCGACGAGAGGCGTATAACCCGGATCATATCATCAACCCTATAAACCAATAACTTGACAACTGAAATTAGTTCTAAGCCAATAATATGATACATGAT
>JAJOOO010038167.1:0-11999 GCA_029582685.1 Solanum piurae
GCATATGCATCTCGATAGACACAAATTCATAGTACATAAACAATCAGAAAAGCTATTGTAAATTTTATTAAGCAATACCAGTCATAGAACAATTGAAACAGGACTAAAAAAACTCATTACCCTGTTAGAAGACTTATATCTAAAAAGAGAAAGCAATGTATATATGTAGTGGAAAATCAATAGTAGCAGAGTTGTCTTGGATAAATATATACTCCCTCTGTCCCATTTTATGTGAGGTAGTTTGACTCGGCACGAAGTTTAAGAAAGAAAGGAAGACTTTTAAAACTTGTGGTCCAAAATGAATGATAGAAATTTGTGTGACTGTAAATCATTTCATTAAGGGTAAAATAGACATTTTACAGTCAAATTGTTACTTAATATAGAAATGTGTCATTCTTTTTGGGACTGACTAAAAATGAAAGTATGTCACATAAACTGGGACAGAGGGAGTAACATATTGAATCTTGCATGTTGTGACAACTGAGAATTTTTCGTAATAAACCGAAAAAAAAAATCAGTGCTCCAAATGTAAAAATCACTTAAATAATAAATTTTTGGTTGAGTTAGAATTAGGATTTTAATACTTGGGCTGAAATTTAAGTGTTGGGCTTAAAGAAATAATAAAGTTAAAGACTTAAGTTAATTAAAATTTAATAAAATATTTATATTTTATTTATGAATAATATATAAATAATTATAAAATTTATATATATAATTTAACGGTTCGGTTTGGTTATTTTTGCAGATATTCTTTTGTAAAACCAAAACCAAACCAAATAGTATCGGTTTTCAAAATTCAAAAACCAAACCTAACCAAATCCAACCAAATATCGGTTTTTTTAATCGGTTTGATTCGGATTGCGGTTCGGTTTGGTTGTTTAACCATAACCATGAACAGCCCTATGAGTGACAAATTATTTTTTGTCCTAAAATTAGTTAAATTTTGTATACGAAAAACCTTTGTCGCAAAAACGTATATGGATACATTAGTGACAACTCATTTTTTGTCTTAAAATTAGATATTTTTTTTATACAAATTTTTTTTGTCGCAAAACATATATTGATATGTTAGTGACGAACTATTTTTTGTCGAATTAGGATATGAATAACTTTGTCAAAAAAAATATGTTGATCCATTAGCGACAAACTAGAGATTGTAGTTAATCATTGTAAACTTTAGTTGCAAATTTGTATTATTGAATTGTACCTTGATTTTTGTCACTAATAGTTCGAACAATTAGTGACAATTGTATTATTGTCTCTATTTAACCTATAATTTAGTTACAAAGAAATTTTGTCACCAAAAATATATATGTTCAAATGGCTACAACCTAAATTTCGTACTTGTATAGTGCAATTATTGGATATAGAAAAAAAAATCATAGTTCTAAATTATAGCATAATTAATTTTAAAAATATTTTTAGAGAAAGATTATATATTACACACCACACAAATATAACTTTTTTTTTCTAAAATATTAGACAATATTGAAGACAAGATATAAACAACAACACAATTAAAAAGGTAAAATGCCAAAACACCATTAAGATAGTTTGAATAAAACAGTTTTGGGATAAGGGTCTGAAAAATACCTCAACTTTGATCGAATTTGCTGTTATGATACCAAACTTTCATGAGAACCTATTACCCCCTGAACTATTTAATAGTGTATTTTTTATCCCCTGAACTATTTAATAGTGTATTTTAAAGGTATATATGTGCCCACGTGGACACATTACTATTTATAATTATGCAATATTTTTTATGTCCACGTGAGTACATATATATGTTTAAAATACGGTATTAAATAGTCTTGGGGGTAATAGGTCCTCATGAAAGTTTGGTATCGTAACAGCAAATTCGGCCAAAGTTAAGGTATTTTCAGACCCTTATCCCAAAAGTTTTTAAACAAAGCTTCCAAAACTATTAAGAGTCTACAAATTTTCAAATATACGACTGTTTATAGAACTCCCAGAATCAATTTGTTGCATTTGTTTAGCAACCTCTATATATATATATATATATATATATATATATACCAAAAAAGTCAACATATTTTAACAACACAAGTATCATCATAAAGTAGTATCACTAATCTTACAAACTAAATTCAAACAAAATATTCACTCCAACCGTTCTATCATCTATTTTAACTACACAATGATATATTGTCATAATATCTTATTCAATTATAAGAAACTTTAAATAATTTCAGTAAGATTACTACCCACAAATAATCTTCTTGTGTCCAGGAATGATATGGGATCACTAGCTACATTGCCTGTGTCCCAAAGGCAAGCCTTAATGAAATTTACATAAAATTGGGCAGAATTTCACTTGTTTTTGTGCCTATATAAAAAAATTCCTTGTCTCAAATTCAATAACTTATCAAACCAATATCATCAAAACAAACCATAGTATTCATCATCAATCTATTAGGATTATAATAATACTAAATCCATCTCCAATAATACTATCACAAGTCACTAATAACGAAACAATACTCATAACTCTAGTGAAATGACTAATGAAACGACTCTAAGAAGTTAAAGGATGATAACAAATAAATAACTTCTTGCCGACCCAAAGCAATGCCCGCACACGTGCATTTTTTAACTCATGCACTCTAGCTAAAGAAAGCATCAGTAATCTCACCTGTAATCTCTGTAAGAAAAATATAGTAAAGAGTGAGTCACTAACTCAATGAGTAATAACACTTAACCATACACATTTTTAATGGGGAAAAGTCAAAAACATGTTAGTATAATTATCAGAAAATATCATGAAATAAATGTCTTTTTCGAAAATGATAACAATAACCAGTCTTGTCTATTTCATGTAAGTAGAAACCAATCAATAAATTTGTAATAAAATAAATACACACTATCATATCATTTTTAATTATTTTTTTTAATGGAAAATTCATTAGTTGGAACAATCCAAATAAATAATATCAACATTGACAGGAACAAAACTATTAAAAGGGAAATTTTTGAGTTCCACATCCTATCATATTAGAGTGCTTAAAACAAACCACAATTTTACAGACCATCCGAGGATCTCAAATGGTCTTTGAATATGTAAACGTGTCGGAATTTAGACAGTGATCCATCTTCTTCCCAACAAGCCTTGTAGCTACAATAATATTATCCAAGTCAAATTCGTTGTCGATGTTTACAAGCACACATTCTTGGGCAGCACTAGGTCCTCTAACAACTTTCATTTCCATTAAAAATACACTTGGTAGGATCAAATCCAACACGAAGTGCCAATCTGAACTCATTCTCACTAACCTAAATAGCTCCACAACCAAGGCCTCTCAAATGTTCCAAAATCTTGAGATTATCATTACCCTTAATAGCATAACCAATAATCTGGATTCAAGCCCTCTAAAGCCTCCCTGTGAGACTCAACATTCCTAGTAATTTGGGATACTATATAAATAAAAGGATTGTATTTCCACTGTCTCCATAACACCATCACAATACAAAACACATCTTCATATTTCTTGAAACAATGCTGAAACTTTTGAGTTTGAGGTTCAGAAGCTGATACAACTATCTTTATGCTTAGATTTCTTGAAATGAGCTTCAAAGGTTTAGAAAATGAGAGTTTTGGTGATGGGATTGAAGGGTATTTGAAAGATTTGGGAAATGATGTTGATTGTGAAACAAGATGGGTAGCCACCATTTTTTGACCAAAGATACGCAAAGTTTTTAGACTGTAACTATAATAAGTGTTTACCTAAACACTATTATATCAAATATATTATTTGGAAGGTTTCTAGGAACAGATGTCTCTTGGTCGATTTACAGTAGGTAACCATAGTGGCTAAGTACCAAAGTTGTTTTGAGTCTATAATATCAGTCCTCAGTGAGTTTGTTGTACTTTCTTCATGCCTTGTTTATGTTTATCCATGTAGAAGCAATACGACCACTCATCGTAAGATTGTGGCAGATGTAAAGTTGATGTATTTCTTCTATGTGGATGAACAAATGCATGGCATGACGAAAGTACAACTGACTCACCCATGACCAATAGGATAGCCTCAAAACAACTTTGGTACTCAGTCACAAGGCTTACTTGTCGTATATCTACCAAGAGACATTTGTTTCTAGAAACTTCACTGAGCAATCGAAATACAAATGTAACACTGATAAGTGCAAGGTGTTTGATGAAATGTTTTACAAGGAAGAGATCGACGTTTCCCAATCTAATGACTATTTGGCATAAGAAATTTCAGCACCTAGCTACTTTGTTCCCTTTAACACCGAACGAGTCTACCTTTGAGGATGGGAAGTCCAAAGAAGGGAACAAGGAAAAACCGCAAGTAGAAGGCTCAAAGGATATGGTTCAATAGAAGTTGGTTCCTACTATAAATATCCGAGAGGAGTTGGTTCCAAAGGATTATGATAGTATGAGGGAGTGACTTGACTTATCACCCATACAATGCTAGTTGGTGAAGATGTTAGGACACTCGAGTGTTTACCTTACCTTTTCGAACAAACCTATTTGCCCTCGGTACATGTTGATTTTAGGGATCTCACAATGTCTAGGAAATTTAAGAAGGACTCACACATACATAAGTGGTTTGATACTGAGTTGTATGATTCAAATGAAGTTGTTTCCATCAATAGAAATGGGAAGAAAAACTTGACACATGTATTGAGTTCATAGCAAGGATGAGCAAGTTATCACTAATGTACTTTTAAACAACTTTGTGGATCTCGCAAATATGTTACTAGTTGCTTCTGAGATAGGAATGGTTGTATTGGATTCTAGGTGCTCCAAAAACATGGTAATGGTTCAAGAAGAACTTGTAGCCAAGGTCACGCTCAAGTCTTTAAAGATGAAATAAGCAATGATGACAACATAAGTTCTTACCAACATGTCAATTCCATTGCACTGCCTTGTCTTTATGGTAAAGCATTTGTTGGACAGAATAGAGAGTGGTTGGAACAACGTCAAATTATTGATTCATCAAAATAAGTTTACAATGACTAGGCAATGTATGCAGAAAAAGTGACATGCTTATTCATCTGCACGCCTCAAACTAAAATCGAAACATTATAAAATGAAGTTAAACAATGTAATAATATTAGAATAGTTAACTTTGTGAGGCAAACCTGCAATTTTGGTTTGCTTTGTTTACGTTCAGTCCATAAAGATCCCTACACGGAAAGAGAAAAATTGGAAATTGTTAGCGGGGCTTTCTCTAAAAGTAAAAACCTATTTTCAGGAAAAAAAATTCTTTTTGGCTACATAAAAGAATAGTAGGAAATGAAAAAAAACATGGAAGAAAGATAAAATAATGAAATTTAAGTTATCGGTAGGCTACTTGACTTTTATATGCTATTACCTTTAAGTACTTGATAAATATTTTCACTAAAATAATTTTTGTTGTAGTGATAAGGCCACTACTTTGACAGTATTCAAACAAGATATATATAATTTAGAAGAACTATTAATAAGTAATTGAACTTACTATTATGAGGTTACATCACAAATCAATGTCGTCACCATCACATGTGCTATCAACTTCATCGTCATTAGTACTATTATTACCTTCATTCTCCTCATGATCACTGATGTACTCTATCATAGTGTCATCATCTTGGTCAGAATCATCTTCATTGTGATCAATTTCAACTTCATGTTCTATTTGAGCCTCCAATTCAATAACATTTGCATCTAAGATAATCGAATCAATATCATCTCTATGTAGTTGACTCAATATATCCACTGTATCATTGAAAATTGAATTATTTTCAAGTGAATTATCTTGATACACTTCATCATTTGTATTATGCAACTCATCACTTTCTGCCTTTGAATTTTCCTTCTCAGGCACATCATATAAATGTCTATCTTGAAATTTGAGCACAATTCACCAACTTTCCCCCAATTTTGGATCATCAATATAAAATACTTGTTTTGCTTGAGTAGCTAGTACAAAAGAATCATGTTCATACCAAAGTCTTTTAACACAAATGCTCATAAAATTATTATCTTTTTGCATCCCGGTTTTCTTGCGAAGATCAAATCACTTGCATTTAAATAGGAGAATTTGATTTTCCTCAACATACTCTAACTCAAGGATGTTAACTATAATACCATAAAAATCAATCACCTCATTTTCATGGTAGCCTGCAACAACTATACAACAGTTTTGACTTTTACGTAATTCATCACGTCGTTGAACATGAAACCTGACACCATTTACAATAGAACCAATATGTGTTCTTCCACGCTCATCAGGTCCTATTGCCAAAGGATATAATTTCTAGATAGATATTGACTTTTCCTTAGTATATAATTGCAGAATCTACAACAAAAAAATATTGAATTTTATTAGTAAAGAAAATAAAATTTAAACAGAATAACAAGATTATTATCTTAAAATCACCTACTTTTCTCTTGAACCATAAATGAAATTGTTCTCGGTGCTTATCATCTATATTCACAACAACTTGTTTCAACAATTCTTCTTTATGTTCTCTGCATGCAATAAATTATTTAAAAATAATTTAAAATAATAAAATATCTACCTAGATATATAGAAAAATTACTTACTAAAGAAAAGGTTCTGCGTCTTCGTAATTATTAAGCACATACCACCGAGCCATATCAAAATCTTTCTTTGATATGGTATCATATATTCCATCTCTATATGGTCTAGAACTCTTTGAAAATATGTCTAGAACATCTTCACCTTTGCTTCTAGATCCATCATCATTTCTATGTTCACGATTAAATCTAGTCTCGATGTCAGTAAGATACATAAAGCAAAATGTCAAAAATTCATCAATAATATAGCCTTCTGCAATAGAATCTTTTGGACGTGCCTTGTTTCGTACCTAACGCTTAAGCTTGCACAAGAATCTCTCAATTTTGTACATCCAACAATACTATACAGGTACCCCATACATAGCCTCTCGAGGTAAATGCACAGCCAAATGTACCATAACATCAAAAAAAGCTGGTGGAAAGATCATCTCAAGCTTACATAGTATACTAATTATATCCCTTTCAAGTTTTTCTAAGTCATCTCTTCTCAATGTCTTACAACATAATCGTTGGAAAAAATGACCCAACTCAATTAATGCTAAAGAGACATCTTTATTTACAAATCCACGAAGAGCAATAGGCAACACTCGTTGTAACAAAACATGATAGTCATGACTTTTGAGTCTAGCTATCTTACCATCATCCACACTTACACACCCTGAGATATTTGAAGCATAACCATCAGGAAATTTAACAGATTTTAAAAATGGCCAAAACTTTTTTTCTTTTTTTTTGACATAACATAAAAAGCTGTTGGCATTGTACAACTAGAACCATCATGTTGCAACCATAGTTCTTTTCTGATGTTCATATCCTTAAGATCTTTTCTTGCTTTATATATGTCCTTAGTTTTCCCATCTATATTCAATAATGTCGCCAAAATACTCTCACAAATATTTTTTTCTCTGTGCATCATGACATCTAAATTATGCCACAACTTTAAGCTCTTTCAGTATGGTAACTCAAATAAAATACTTCTCCTCACCCAATTCAACTCTTCAGGACGACATTTCTTTTTTCTTATTACTTGAGTGTTTTTCAGCTCCATAAGTACTTAGCAAATTCAATTGTTCTAAGACATCATCTCTTGAGAGTTCTTGTGGTTTCAATCTTGTTTCTTTCTTACCATCAAATTTCTTGCTTCCTCTCCATTTGTGACTAGGTTCAAGATACCGACGGTGACCCATGTAACAAATTTTACTTCTTACCTTTTATGAAGATGCATCTTATTTCAAGTAGGACATGCCATGTATCCCTTTGTGCTCCATCCAGATAAATTACCTAATTTATTAGAAAATATATGTTCAGTAGTAGTTTATAACCTTTACTATAGCATATCACATGCAGAATAACAAAATTCTCTACGGTAATTGATGGATTAAATATCAAGATAGTATCCTGAAAAACAATCACTCTTAAGTGAACATCTACAGAGAAAACGCCTTCAGTCTGATATTAGGCAAGAGTCGGGATTATATGGGACAACAGGTACCATGTCAAAATAATTCCAGATCATAAACAACTCATCTGTTGTCACATACATGGAAGAAATAATACGAGAATGTTTGCACACAATTATATATGCATTCAACACTTTAGAACAAAGGAAATATTCATGGGATGCACTACAACTATTAGCTCAAGGGATCAATAAACCTTAGCTACTCAGTGGAGATTTTGCTCAGTTAAGCTCTTAAAGGACCCCTAAAAGACTCAATTATCTTACCATACCCCTCTTGCAATTAAAATGGAAGATGTTGGTCCCATGTGTAAGGGGCCATTAAAATTCATAAACAACCTAGCGGATCATCCAGATTTTAAGGAAATAGTTGAGTGTGTATGGAACATGCCAGTGCAGGGCCATTCTCTGGGCATGATTTGGATAAAGTTAAAAATGGTCAACATAGCACTAAAGAAGTTGAATGCTAGAGAGTTTACAAATGTTGAACATAAAATTCTGGCTGTGAGGGAGAAAGTTCGGGAGATCCAAGATATGTAGGGGAATGCACACACTCAGAAGATCTATATAATGAAGAGAAAGTGGCAAGAAGTCAGTCAGAACATTGGAATTACGTTGAAGAGAATATCTTAAAGCAAAAGGCAAGGGTGCATTGGCTAAAGACTAGTGACTCAAACTCAAAATACTTCTTTGCCGCTATGAAGACTAGGCAATCCTAAAACTAAATTAGAAGCCTCAATGATAGTACTGGTAGAGGCCTATTACTACTCCAATGGAAGGGGGGGGGGGAGATCCTGTTTTCAATATAAACCTTCTGGTCTTCGGATTTTGTGCTACCTCAGAATATACTTACAAGGATTACGTCTACGAGTAGGAAGTTCTTATGGCCTGGAAGGGCAAAAAATAGTAATAAATCACCTATAGCTTGGGAACATCTATGCAAACCCAAAGTTTCTAGTGCGTTAAATTGAATAAGTGTGGAGCAGTGAAACAAAGTTGCTATTGCTAAGTTAATGTGGAACTTGAGTCACAAAAAGGACAAACTTTGGGTAAGGTGGGTCCATAGCTACTATGTCAAGAATCGATCAGTATGGGACACTGACCCACCACAGGCATCATGGCTACTAAGGAAGTTTTTTAAGAGTAAAAAATATTTTGAGGAAGCTGGGATTTCTTATGAGTAATATATGGAGTTGAAGACTTCTCAACTAAGAAGATGTATAGAAAGCTGCAAGAGGACTTTCCTAAAGTTACATGGAAAAAGTTAGTTTGTAATCATCTTGGTGCACCGAAATGGTTCTTTATATTAAGGATGGCTGCAGTGCAGAGATTATATACCAAAGGTAGGCTAGCAAAGTGGAGAATAATCACAAATACTGCATGCACTCTATGTCCTAATGGGGTGGAAACTCTGGCTCACCTATTATTTGAGTGTCCTTACTCATCATATGTGTGGATGAAGCTATTGAATTGGCAAGGAAGAGATAGAGATTTCAAGGAATGGAAAGAGGATCTAACATGGATGACCGGATGGAGAGGGAGATGTCCAATAGATGAGATTTTTCGAATAGTGGCCACGGGTAGTGTCTATCAATTGTGGAAGGAGCGGTATCACAGAGTATTTCAAAGCAAAGCAGGAGAGGCAGATGAACTGATTAAAACAGTTATACCCTTGGGTGCTCTTACTATCTTATAGTAATAGTCTGATACATAAATAGTATAAATTATTAGACATTTAGAAAAGTAAGTAATTTAAGAACTTACCATAAGCTGGAAAGCCATTTATGGTCCATAAAATAGCAACATGCTTCTTGAAGCACTTTCCAGTTGATACATCAAATGTCTCTACACCATCATAACTCTTTCAGCTCATCAATCAAAGGACGCAAATAAACATCAATATCCTTTCCTGGTGCTTGAGGACCAAGAATAAGAAATGACATTATCATAAATGGGTCCTTAAAACATTTCCAAGGAGGAGGATTATAAGGAACGAGAATGACATGCCACATGCTATACGATGTGCTCATGTTACCGAATGGGTTAAAACCATCAGTTGCAAGACCAAGTCTAATATTATGAGGTTTTTGTGAAAACCACTGATGGTTTTTTCCAAACTCTTTCCATGCTTCAGAATCAGCGGGATGCCTTAACACATTTTCCTCATCAAGATGTTTTTCTTTATGCCACCTCATGTCCACACCTGTTTCTCTAGACATAAAAAATCTTTAAAGTTTCGGTTTTAATGGAAAATACCGCAAAACTTTATGGGGAATCTTCTTATTCCTTCCATTATCAATTTTCCACCTGGAAGTACCATAATGTGGACACTCCTGCCTATCTTTATGTTCAGCCCAGTACAATACACAATCATTTTTGCAATCTTGGATCGAAATATATCCTAATCCTAAACCTTGCAACATGTTTTTAGCATCATAATATGACTTAGGAAGTGTCTCATTAGTAGGGAATGCCTTGCCTATCTTTATGTTCAGCCCAGTACAATACACAATCATT
The DNA here is from genome assembly GCA_029582685.1 of Solanum piurae. Taxonomy (NCBI): domain Eukaryota; kingdom Viridiplantae; phylum Streptophyta; class Magnoliopsida; order Solanales; family Solanaceae; genus Solanum; species Solanum piurae. Next base: position 10,545 of record JAJOOO010038167.1, read on the forward strand.
TTTGCAAGCATGGATCAAAATATATCCTAATCCTAAACCTTGCAACATGTTTTTAGCATCATAATATGACTTAGGAAGTGTCTCATTAGTAGGGAATGCCTCTTTTAGCAACTCCAACAACATATCAAATGATTTTTTACTCCATTGATTGTACACTTTCAAGTGTAACAACTTCACAAGAAACGAAAGTTTTGAGAATTTCTTACATCCTAGGTATAATTCACGTCCTGCTTCTTCCAGTAATTTGTTAAACTTCTTAGCTTCTTTCTCACTCATATTACCACAAACATTATTATCCGTTGTCTCCTCCAAAAAACAACAAATTATCTACCACTGGCCTCTTCTAACATAGTGTGAATTCCATTATCGTTATCATGTTCTTCATTTTCATCTTCACTACAAATTGTTTCATTGCTATCTCTCATTTGTGATTGTTCCCCGTGGTATATCCATTGCACGTAACTTCCCATAATTACTTTGATCAATAGGTGGTCATACACCACTTCTTGTGTTTGAAGACAAACATTCAAACAACCTTGACATGGGCATCGAACTTTAGAATTTCTATCAAAGTGAGATCGAACAAGTTGCATGAAAGATTGGACACCCTCAACATATCTTTTAGAGAATTTTGGTTCATGCATCCAGCCTTTATCCATGATCAACTGCACAAACATAACAATTACCCATTAAATATTGTAAAAGAAGCACATGCAAGATTCTTTCAAATAAAATAACGATTACAATAAATATTCCATCGCATGCTGGAATACTAGAGAAAAGTAGCTTCTACGGATTTCAATAAAAAACATATACAGTTAATCCCACAAGTGTGGTCTACAAAAGGTGGTGCGTTCGCAGCCTTACCCCTATCTTGTGAAGGTAGAGAGGTTGTTTCAGACAGACCCTCGGCACAAGTAAAGAATGTTAAAATCAAACATGAAAAATAAACACAATGATAAATAGGCCATGTGAAACACAAAAAATACCAGTAGCAACAACAAACAATGAGATGTCCAAAGCAAAGTTCATCACCAGTCAACATTTGTATTGATTCGTCATGGTGAACTAATGAGACATTTTATATCAATGCATTAATAACTGATATATATTGCTTCTCTATTTCCTTTCTATCTTGTATAGAATTTTTAGTCATTCTCTTTCTACCAGTTCTTGTTATATGTTTCTAATTTAGCAGAGGATATATAGGATATATATAAATGTTAGATAATAACTTTGACAGTTGTCATTTTAGCTTGTCAAATCTTTGTGTTTTGTCCGTTGGACACCTCTGTGCGTCTCCATTAATTTGCTCTTATGATATAGCTGATGAAGGAAGATTTAACCTATTACTTTGGGAGAAAAAATTAACGAACTAATTAACTTCAGCAGAAGCATGATGAGATGACCCAAAGTAGAAATCAAGTTGAAAAGTTTACTAATCGAAAAAAAAAA
>JAJOOO010038168.1:0-15382 GCA_029582685.1 Solanum piurae
TTTTGATTTATATAAGAAGATGATATATTTGAAATATGTATTATAAATGTATTATATTGTTCATGATTTTAATTCAATTTTAATACAATTATGAAATAGATCTAATTCAACTTTAATACAGTTGCAAGACAATTCCACTCTTCGTCTTCTTCAAGTTTTAATTTGAAATTTCTCATAAAATCAATGCTAAAGTTAATGAATCTCCCTTAAATTAAGATATAAACTCCAAAATGTTATTTTCAATAATATGGAAGAACAACTTATACAAACGCATCACACTTTCGTAAAATCCAAATAATGAATTCAAAGCTTGAAGCTTTTTAATGGTCATCAATGGCTTGCTGCTGCAATTTTAGAGATTTGAAATCTCAATTTGCACACACAATTTTGGGTTCTTTGTATTCTTCTCCTCGTGATATTTTCGGTGTAAATCGTGCAATATGGGTATAAATCGATTTGAAGAGATGAATATTTAAAGATAGTTATTTGAATTAAAAGTTTGAAGAAGAAGAAGAAGAAGAAAAAAAAAGGAGAAATCATATGTAGAGAAAGAGACGAACAAATAGGAAAGAAAATGGGTCCGAAGTTGTACAATTTTAATTCCATGAAACTGATAGATTTAATTAAAAAGAAATTATTGTCATAAATGGTAAATATTTTTTTAATATAGCATATCTAAGTGATTTACCCTAAAAATAATAGCCTCGTTGGCCTCCTTGTATGCTCCTTGAGACATTCCACAGGCCCATCATAACTCTTCAACATATGTATAAACGTATAAAACTAAAGTTCAATTTACGAGCCGTCGGAGCTCATCAACATATGCCAAGTGCATGAAATACATCCCAGAATAATCCATCGGGCTCACAATACCATGTAAAACATCCCACCTCTCAAAATGCCTTAGGAACCCATAAGTTTAAAGCCAATTTTCTTTCAAATCAATATCTCATACAAAAATAGTACTCTCATCGTAAATCCCACGTCTCAATAGTAAAACTAGTAAAATCTAAAGTAACACATGTTAAAGCTAAAGTCCCAACAAAATGATACAATTTCTTTCAAAACTTCAGCCCCAAATAAGTAAAAATTGAAGAAAATTGGTTTCAAACACAAAATTCTTATTTCTCAAGTCTAACTCCCACCGAAATCAAGTGCAAATTTCATGAGCATGAATGAATGGAAACCAAAAGAAAATCACTCACAATATATCAACATAACACAACAAATAGGAAAAAATTCCATTCATAGTACAATTGCACTAACTTGGAACTTCAGCTAGTCCAAGTCCAAGGCATCGGGCACAAAAACACAATAATATCATAAAGAGCTCAAACATATCGAAATAACCAACAATTAAAACTAAAATCAACCAACGCATATAAATATAATCTTAAACCACCTAAAAATATTCTAAGGATCCTCAATCGCCATACCAAGACTAAAGCCAATCCTAAACTAGAGCTTACAGGCTATAATTTTAGTCTAAAATCTCGAAAATGGCCAAAATATGACTAAGGATCATGAAAGCCTATAATTTCATCCTACAAACTTCCTAACGATCATGCAACTCTAAATTATATAAAACTATCTAAGTTAATGTCACGCCCCAAACTCTAGGGATGCAACTGACACCTAATTTCAAAACGTTGGCCTGAGTCGACCCTACTAGACCTTTTACTAATGACGTATAGCAGCCGCACACAACCCAAAAAACAAGTATGTCTCGGCTTAAAAATAAGACCTTGACTAGTCAGACCCCTCTCAATAGTTCTATAAAGAAAATAACTACTCCTAATAGTTCATGTAAATCAATAGCCATCTAGCACACTACTCTTGTTCAGGTGTCGAGGTCATATAATATCTAGGAAAATGTAAACATTAAATGGACTATTCAAACCTCCATGATCTCTTTACAGAAGTTGAAAATAGGTATATATCAAAACAATACATCAAACAACTGTCAAATTTTAGGTAACCAACAAACAAGGCCAACATGGCCAATAACGTATCTATACAACCTAACACACTATCTACAAGCCTTCAAGAGTAGTAAATCTTGTTAGTGACATGTCCTAGCCTACCTGAAATTATTTACCTTAAAAGATAATAAACCTCATAATGCAGGCATCTTTAGAAGAAAGGGGATAGCCAACCTGCTAGAAGACAACTCTACTACTAGGGGGGTTTGTTGGAACCTGTAGGAATGAATGTAATATCCCTAGGCAATGAGGCATTAGTACAAAATAATTTACCGAGTATGAAAGGCAGTAACATAACTGAGGAGGTATCATAATATACTAAAAATAATCAGGAAAGGAAGTCAAGAATAAAATAAGCATACTGACTTGCTCCTGATCTAAACATACCAAAAATAATACTTGCCACATTAGCATGCATATAACGGAGCAACCAGCCCCCTTCAGCATCTCTCATAATGTGTTCTTCGCTGTTGAAAACTTGAACAACAACCTAACTAAGCCCCTATAAACTTGGCAGGTACAAAATATCAAACAAGATAACCTACGTAGGCCCCTAAAAGCCCAGAAGGTGTCAATTCAATCTATATACCTCTATCATTAGTCCCATATCCTCGTAAGATATCACTGCCCTCTTAGACATTAATATAGCCCTATAGGCAACACATAACCCTCTTGGGACTCAATATATCCCTGTAGGTAGCATATATACCTTTTAGGCATTAATATTGCCCTATAAGCAACATAGACATCTTAGGCATCAATATATCCCCATATGCAACACATAGCCCTCTTAGGCATCAACATAACCCCATAGGCAACACATATGTAATGACAATGACGGTCATTTTTGGAAATTTTAGAAATTATCATTTTACTCCTCTCGATGATTACCCCGAGTCATGTTTGATTAGTTTATGAATATGATTTTGAAATATGCTTCAAAAGTTGTGATTTTTGGAAAAATTTCAATTTTAGAGGTTTAAAGTTGTTAGAAAGTGATTTTTGGTTAAAAAAACCAAAGTCTCGAGACTCGAAATGGAATTTTGTCAGTTCCATCAACTTTTGAATGCGTAATTTGATATAGGAGCATTATCGTTTTATATTTAGAGTTACTTCATGGATTAGAGGCCTTGAGTTGGGAGTTAAAGTGTTTTTAGATCAAGAGTTTACTTTGGTTAACATTTAAAGTTCGGATGCTCATATCATATTTCTAACAATTCTATTAGGTTTTGCGGATGCTTTTAGGCATAGGTGAGGTCTTGGTTGAATTTTCAGAGGTTCTGAGGGCAATTTGATAATTTTGAGTTAAAGATAGTTATTATGACTTTCACGGGTTTCAAGTCAAGGAAACTTACGATGTGCGTTTTGATGGTTCCATTGAGTCCAGAACGTTGAGTTTAGTTGATAATTCAGGGTTCTAAACAAATCATGAGGGTCCATTCAGTGAATTTTGTGTCTTGGTGAATTATTGTATGGTGATGTTAGGTGCCCCTTAGTTGTTTATCGCGATTGTGGGGAACTCTCTCATGCTCACATGCAGATATTTTCTTATGAATCGCAATCACGTGGTGTTTGTCACGATCGCAAAGAGATAATGTTTTATGCTTCGCGATCGTGTGGTGGGGCATCATGATCGCGAGGTGGGGTATTGCGATCGCGTGGTGAGGTGTCGTGATCGCATAGCATTTGAGTTCTGATCATCATGATTGGGTGGCCCTGTGTCGCAATTGTGATGGTCAATTAATGAGTTGACCAGGATTTACTCATCGTGATCACGAGACTTTGGGTCACGATCGCGAAGAGTAAATTCAACTTGGACATAATGTTTTCCCAATAGTCGGGGTTTAAACCCCATTTCACTATTTTTGAACATTGAAAGCTCGGTGCAGGCAATTTTAAAGTAATTTTTCAAGATTCTTCAATAGGGTAACAATTTTCAACTCCACATCTTTATTACCCACTAACTATTTTATGATTTGGATGATTAATCATTGATTTTGATTCCAAACTTTGAAGGTTTTTACAAGAACTTAAAGGTTTATGAAAATGGTGATTTAAGATTGGTTATAACTCATTTTTTGATGTGGTTTTCACTATTGAGTTCCAAAACCTTTGGGTAACTTGATTTTACACAAATTTCATCATTTAACTCTAGTTTCTGGGAATGGGTTATTAGGTCAATTTGGCCCCAGTTTTAAAAATCATTGATATAAGTGTTGTTGGCTTCAAATTCTTATTATGATTCCATATTAACGTAGATTGCGTTAATTTGGAGACCCAGCGGAGAGGGAAAGTTCAAGTATCGGGTTGATTGAATGTTTTCTTTGGACAAGTGGACCCTTTGACTATTTGTTAAGTGCATTGAAATTTGTATGCCATTGTTTTATTAGGAGTAATGGGAAGAGGTAAAAGATTTCACATAATTTTATGTATTGTTAAATAATAAATATGATCTAGTGATGATAATATGGGGTAAATGAAGAATCATGTTGGAATTGTGATATGAATTATTTTATTGAAATTATGATCATTGATATACCATGAATAGTTGAAATGTTGTATTGACTCACCCTTGATTCTATTATGAGGGGCCATGCCACACGCTCTATGGAAAGTTCTATAAAGAGGGGTCGGACCACACATTCCGTGGTAATTTCTATTATGAGGAGTCGGAGGGCCACATATTTTGTGGTAGATGCATAGACTTATATGTCCCCAATAGGTCCCGAACTAAGATACAACTGGTGTGTATCATTAGGGTAGACATGCATCACTATTTGACATTGCACTTCATTTGATTCTCATCAATTGTGATTGATGATATGCCATTGTTGAATTATGAAAGACTATGGTAATATGATTATATGTGTTGAAGTGCAATTTGTGATGTTCGATATGTGCTTTTTTTATATGGAGTAAGAACTATTAGGTTGGGCTGATTGGACTCTTGCATGTTGTAGTTATGGAGGTTCAGATGGTGTGGTTGGAGTACTTGTGTTCAATAGTGCTTTACTTAGGATTGTAGGTTTTCTTGCTGAGTGTCATTGTTGTTTGGTACTCACTCTGTTACCTTTACACTTGTGTAGGCTACAATCCAGGATCATCATGATTACTATTTATTCTGTTCTACGTATGAGACTTATCATTGGGAGTTTGTGATGTAGTTGTTGTCATTCCGTCAGAGATGTCTTACTCTTTTATTATTATTTTGTTTTGTTCTAGAAACACATACATTCATACTTGTATATCTTTCGAAGTTTATTGTAATACATTAGAGGCTTGTATATGTGAAATCGAGTTTTGGGGGTATAATGAGCTATGATTTGTATTCCGCATTTTAATGTTATGATAGTCCTTATTTTGTTTTATTTCTGCATTTACATCAGTAGTTGGATTTTAGGCTGACTTGTCTTGGTGGGAATACATGTGCCATCGTACCTGCTTTTGGATCGTGACAACGTAGACCTCTTAGGCATCAACATAGCCCTATAGATAATACATAACCCTCTTAGGCATCAGTATAGCCCCATACGCAACACATAGCCCTCCTAGGCATCAATAACCATGTAGGCAAAGATCACATTCTTGCAGCTAACCATAATATCCCCAAGAACAAAAACAAATGATCAAAAGGCTCAAAGGATATTAATATAGCTATAAGCGACTTATACAAATTATTTCTAAGTTGTATCTAAGCACATAGTCGCTAATATTAGAATACGTGTCCCGACCAGGGATAAATATATCAACTCAAGTAGCAAACACATTAACTTTGGATACGAGTACTCGACTATAATTCACTAGTCGTATCATTCTAAGGCTTTAAGGAACATGCCAAAAAGAGAAAGGAATAACTTTCACATACATTTTTTTGATGATTTCGAGCGTCCTAAAGTCTTCTGCCTGAACCCCCTTGATACTACAATGTGGAAGGCTCTCAATCAATACAAAAATATAACGCTTCACGACAATCCAACAAAAGATATGGATTTTCACCAATAATAATACTACATGAGGTCTAAAGTAGCTATAACCAATAAAAGAACATTCTTACCTCGCTAAACATTCTCGTTATAGAACCATGAACACTTTATATGGGTACTACCTCATTGTCACAACACCCATGAAGCTATGCCACAAATTTGATAGGAGGATCTTTGGAGAATTTTAAGAAATTATTTGGATGTTCTCTATTATTATTCACTGAAGGACCGAAGAAAATGAAGAAGATACAAAGTTGGGTGATTATATTAAGTTTTTGCAGACCATGCCCCACTTCAAGTGACTGTTTGCATTATCTCACAAAAACATGAATATTTCTCTATTGTAAAGTTGTATGGATAGATGGATGCCTTGGAAATTAGACTCGTAGAACTTTGATTTGATATGTTGTGGGCCCCCTTACTCCTTATAGATTAGTAGAAAAGCTTTGAGATATTTGACTCTAAGTTTAGAGAAATCTTTAAAGCAGGACTTGTGATAGCTTTTGCCTATTTTGTAACTCGAATGACTTCGAAACTTAAAATACGAGCCTTGAACAATTCAAATAAGTCAAACCACATCATTCTTAACATATTAGTCACTCTTATATTTCCACGAAGGTACTAGTTAATTTATATATTTTGAAAGGTTGGGGTGTTACATCCTTCCCCCTTAGAAATATTCACCCTCGAATGAAAAATCATAGTCACGTGGTTAAGTCCTTAGGAGTTGCCAAAATTTTGGTAGAGTCTTCTTTGTAAACATGACTACCCAGAAATTTGAAATGCAAGAAATTCCAACCTAGGCGTTTCACAGGATGACACAAATAGCTAAGCACAAAAGCTTTGCAATAACAATGCGAGTAAAATACAACAACAACAACAATAATAAGCAACAATATAAAGAACGAGTAGGTATCTTACCTCATTGTACTAATCTAAATTGATATACCATCACCCTAGGGTTTTAAACAAGAGAGGATATCTAGATCTCATGCCATCATCGGGTTCCCAGGTTACCTCTTCCCTTATCATGTTTATCCATAATACTTTAACAGAAGCCACATCTTTGGTACTCAATCTTTATATCTATCTATCTAATATGACGACTGGATTTTCTTCGTAGGACAACTTTAGTGTGATGTGAACATTCACAATTGGGACAACTCGATTAGGGTCTCTTATGCATTTTTGTAGCATCGATACATGTAAGACTGGATTAATACGCTCTACCCTCGAAGGCAACTCTAACTCATAAGACATTCATCCTACCCTTCAAAGGATCCTTTATAGACCGATAAATCTAGGACTAAGCTTACCCTTCATGCCAAATCTCATAACACCCTTCATAGGTGAGACTTTTACAAACACCTTGTCATCGATATAGAACTCTAAATCCCTTCATTGCATATCTGAGTATGACTTGTAGAGGCTTTGAGCTGTCAACGACTACTCTCGAATGAGCTTAATCGGCTCCATTGTTTGTTGTACTAAGTCAGGTCCAACCAATCCTAAATCACCTACCTCAAACATTCCAAAAGGGGATCTACATTTCTGCCCATACAAAGCCTCATAAGGCGCCATCCTGAGGATGGAATGATAATTGTTATTATACACGAACTTAATAAGAGGCAATTGGTCCTCCCAAGTCACAATGTCCCTTGAAGTCTATCATGTATGAGTGTAACATATCCTCAAGCATATGAATTGTGTGATCAACATGGCCGTGAGGGTGAAAGGTTGTACTAAGATTTAACTTGTATCGCCAATAACTCAATCCTTTTCTAGAAAAACTTCTCAAAGTTGACGGTAAATTATGACCCTCTATAAGAGATGATATATATTGGGACACGGTGCAACCTAACAATCTCTCTATGATAAAGCCCTACATAGTCTTCGGCTGTGAAAGTAGTCCTAACTAGTAAGAAATTGGCTAATTTTGTTAGCCTATCAATAATTACCCAAATAAAGTCAAACTTATGTCGTGGTCGGGGTAACCCTGTTATATAATCCATATTAATTACTTTCCATATGCACAAAAGAATGGCTATCTCCTACACTATCCCAAGGGGCTTATGGTGCTCAACCTTCACATGTTGACAAATAGGAAACTATGACACAAACTAGCAATGTCCTTCATCATGTGCCACCAATAGATCTCCTAAATACCATGGTACATCTTTATTGAACCTAGGTTAATAGAATAATGGGAATAATATGTCTCCAATGTGATTTGTTGTTAAATCTTCGCAACATCTAGAACACACAATCGATCTCTATATCTGCGGACTCTATCTCTTGCTATATCAAAGGCTAAAGACTCGTGATCTTGAGCTTTGCCTCTGAGCTACTCTAAGATGGGATCATCATGTTGTCGTGCCTTTGCCTCTACAACTAGATATATACGGATGTGTCCTGAATTGCGACCCTACTATCACCTGCCTCTAATAATTTGACTCCCAAGTTAGCTAACTGATGATGCTCTTGAGCTAACTCATGCCTATCAACTCCTAAATAGGATAAACTACACATATAACTATAAATGAGGGCATCGTCTACCACATTCACCTTCCATGGATGATACAAAATAACTACGTCGTAGTCTTTTAGTAACTAAAGAAATCAACTTTAACACAAATTCAACTCTTTTTGCCTAGAGATATTACAATGACCTGGTCGATCATTTTGGAAAATTCATGAGTTTACCATTTTTCCCCTCCGATATTGACCCCGAGTTTTTTATGTTTGATTTTTGAAAATTGGTTTCAAACTTTGAGGGGTAAAGTTGACATATTAAGTAAGTTTATGTTTTTGGAAGGCAAAGTTGCTTAAAAGTGGTTTTCGGTGTCTTTTGGAGTTTTGAGTATCGGAATCGAATTTCGTCGATTTTATCAGTCCCAGAATGTAGAATCTAATGTGTGAGAGTTATCGATTTCAAATTCAAGGTCTCTTTGAGGATTTGAGGTCCTTAGTTGTGAAATTGTGAAAATTTAGCCTTTGTGTTGACTTTGATCAGCATTCAGGGTTTGGATGCTCATATCAAAATTTTGAGAGTTCCGTTGGATTCAGAGGATGATTTAAGGCTTAGGTGAGGTCTTATTCATTTTTGTGAGGTCCTAAGATTGTTTTAGCCTTTTTTCGGCGTTGACTTAGTTTCTTGTGGTTTTCACGAATGTCGTGTCGGGTCAAGGAGACCTTAGGTTCATATTTGTCAGTTTCATCGAGTTCGGAACGCCGAGTATAATTGGTTTGCATATATGGTTAGTGTGCATGGGGTTCTGAACAAATTTCGAGGGTCATTCTGATACTTTGAGAGTTGATTGTGCTTGCAGGCCTCGCTTTTGCAAAGGTCAATCGCTTAAGCGACTTTCGCAGAAGAGAGAGCCTCTTCTCTTAAGAGAGCTTCAGGAAACCGAAGGGGACTTCACTTTTACGAGAGACACCCTTTTTACGGGGTTCGCAAAAGTCATTTTTGCGACATCTGAGGGGTTTATGGCTTGCAAATTTCAGGGTTTAAGCCCCATTTTCCATTTTTGAGCTTGGAAAATTCTTGGTGGTGATTTTCGAAAGGATTTCTTGTGCTAAATCATTTGGGTAAGCTTTCATGATCCTAACATGAAAATTTTTATGGTGGTAGAGGCACAAGTATGACTTGGTATGTGACAAATTACTTTTTGATAAAAAAAAAGTGTGGTCCCCACCTTTTTCATCTTATGGATCTCTCTTTCTCTCTCCTTAACTCGTCATCTTCTACACTTCTTTCATTTTACTCTTTTTTTTTAATTCTTCATCAACTCCATTTTTTTCAAAAATAAATTCTTCATCTTGTTCATTTTTTTCCTTTCACTTTTTCTTTTAAAAAAATCTTTTATGGTAAATTCCTCGAATCATTTTTTTACTCATGAATTCTATTTATCTAATTATTAATATATATATCACTTATATATTTATAAAATTGATGCGTATAATTTATTTTATTTAAAATTTATTATATCAAAAATAAAAAAAATAAAAATGAGAAATGAATTTACAAGATAGATAGTCAATCCTTCTCCACAAGATGAAAGTTTAGGTAGTCAATCAACTAAGTTAACATTTAAAATTATACTTCGTCTCACAATTATATCTCAATGTTCATAGATATTCACTTAAATGAAATAATTATAAGTATGATGATTTTATTGTCCCTAACAACAATCGTTTATTTTAATTTTATTCTGTAGATTAAAATAGATATCTTTTCCTTTTTTGTGGCATTGTGATTGATATTTCTTTATATATATAAAATCTAATTTATTGTATATATTTAGTACAAGTACCAAATGCACATATATTATTTTCAAACTCAAAAAATTAAGAAGGTAAAGTGAAATTTAATTTGTAATTTGAAAATTGCATTTATTTGCTTCATATCGAATTTATGCTCATCTAGGTCTTATCTTAATTTTTCAATATTTCCTTTTCCAATATTGACATATTATTCATCTTCAAATAATATATCAATCTTATGCTATGTGCATACAATTATATAAAGTTTAGTACTTGTAGTTTAAAATGGACGGACAAATAAAAAAATATCAGATCTACTAGAAACTGAATTAGATATAATTACATAAAAATTAGATCATAAATTGTATATATTAAATAAAGAATTTTAATAGCTTAGTTAATTGACTTTCTAGACTTTCATCTTGTAGGTGAAAGTTTAATTCATTATCTTATAATTTCCTCCTAGTTTATTTATTTATTTATATTTCCTATATAGTTAAAAAATTAAAAGTAAAATATATGCATCTAGAAGGTATGTATATACAATATAAAAAATTGAAATTAATAAAATTTGTGAATAAAAAAGGCTGATCTAAAATATCAGAGATTAGAAGAAATAAAAAATATGGAAAAGGGTCATAATTGCCCTTGTACTCTTAGAAAAGGGTTATATTTACCACTCGTCATATTTTTTTGATATATTTGCCCTTACCATCCAACCATGAGTTCATATTTGCCCTTTGGAGAGTTAACTCTCATCTTCCCATCCTATTATCTATGTGGCACTCACGTGTATTTATTTTTAATTCAATTAAAATTTCCTTTCGAAATAATTCTTTCTTCTCCCCGCTTCTACTTTTCTAACAAGTAGCATTATTAAGCAAAGTTCTTTTGCCTGTTTTAGCATCAGGATGAATATCAATAGCAAAAATGTCATAACTTTGTCTCCCTTTTAATCACAATTTATATGTCATTCTATGAGTTTGACAAACTAAAAAACCTTAGATTCAAGAAACAGTGCACATGACTAATACAAGCTGGATTCCCTTCCTTGACAGCTCTCAAATTAAATAATTATATCTTGTTTTTCTGTTGATTTGGAATCACCGTGGAAGAGGAGAATGCAGAGACTATTGCAACAGTTCAAGATGCTGCTAACTTGATTGAGGATCTCGTTGACAAGAAATTTTAAGAGAAAGTTGATGAGATGTAGAAAAAAATGTTTTATGTTTAAATTTGATCTGATCTTTTTGCTTTGCGGAGAATTCTGGATTCTGGGTGTGTTTATCTTTGATCTTTTAAAGATCAGATGATCTCTGGTTTAATAAGTGACTATTCTAATTATTTGAAATGATTTGTTTAAATGTAATAATTGAAATAAAAATAGATTTACATGAGTGCCACATAGATAATAGGGGTGGGAAGATGAGAGTTAACTCTCCAAGGCCAAATATGAACTCATAGTTGGATGGTAAGGGCAAATATATCAAAAAAATATGACAAAGGGTAAATATAACCCTTTTCTAAGAGTATAAGGGCAAATATGACCCTTTTCCGTAAAAAAAAATGAACGGAAAGAAATGGAGAAGATTTAGGGTGAGGAGTGAGGAGAGAGAAGTGAGAATGAGAACATAAGACTAGAAAGGTATGGGCCCACATGTTTTTTAATCAATACGTAATCTATCCCACACCATGTCATACTTGTATCTCTATCACCATAAAAAATTTCCCTTTAAAACTTCATTTTTCTTTGGTTATTTATGAATTTTAACATCAAAATTTGGGATTTTGATTGGTAAATGACAAGGTTTTTGAAGAACTCAAGTTCTTAACTAAAATGGAGACTATGAACTGATTTTGAGTCTTTTTTCGAAATGGTTTTCACCAATGAGTTCCTAAAGCCTTGAGTAATATTTTCAAGTATTAAAGTTCGGATTCAAACATTCTTTTGAAATCAGGTTTTGAGTTGATTGACCCATTTTTCTAGAAAATTGATGTGGGTATGGTTGTTTCCGTAAATTTATTATGAATACTTGCTTGTATATAGATTGTGTGGTTTTTTGAAAGTGATTCGGCAGGGGAAGACTCAATTATTAGAGTGATTAATTGATTGGTTTAATGCAAGTGATATCCTAAACCTTGTATTCTAGTAGAATTTGTGTATTCCCTTCATTGTTTGTGTGTTGAGAGTAATGGGAATGAGGTGAAGGGTTAATTTCCACTTGATAAATCTTAATGAATAAAAAAGGGTTGAAGTAAAAAGGCTATATAATGAACATGATGATGTGAATTACCTTATTGTAACCCTTATTGATTGATTGATAAAATGCTTGATAGCATAAACGTGGACTTGAATTGCATGAGTTGTTCTCTCTTCCATGTGATGTGCTATTGCTTGTATTAATTGATTATTGAACACCGTGATGAGACATGTGATGGTTATGAAGCTTAAATCATTTTCGACCAGTGTTTGTGATTCGAGGTCATTACCAACGAGTGTTATTATACCAAAGTCATTTCCGGCAAGCGTGGTTATGCCGATGTCATTTCCAGCAAATGATTTGATATAAAGCCGATGGGAAATAATTCTGGACAGTGACTTATTATAAAGCCGATGGAAAATGGTTCCGGCTAGTGATATTGTGCCGATGGAAAATGATTTCGGCGTGAGATTGATTATTGTGATTTGATGCATTTTGATTCTTATGTGTGACTTACTTGTTAATTATGATTGATACACTTGTTGCGTGTGATTGATCTACTTGGCATTGATATTGACTTACTTTATTCATGTTGGTTGTTGGATTGAGACTATTGAAATGTGATTATTGAACCTTGTGATCCGTGTATTATAGAACTGTTATGATGGGTTGATTTCTGTGCAGATTGTAGTTTGAGGAGGTTTGGTTAGGATGAAAGGAGTATTCTATTTCTAGCTAGATGCCTTATTTATTAGGTTGGTTGTTGGGTACCATGTTGTTGGAACTCACTCCTTGCTTCTACACTTGTGTAGGTTTCGAGTTTGTACCCGTGTGATCTTCTTCTTCTATTTCTAGCTAGATGCCTTATTTATTAGGTTGGTTGTTGGGTACCATGTTGTTGGACCTCACTCCTTGCTTCTTCTTCTCCTCCTCCTCCTCCTCCTCCTCCTCCTCCTCCTCCTCCTCCTGTCAAGTATTTGAGGTAGCTACTTGTCACTTCAGCGGGCCTTCTTTTTCCTTTTCTTTATACTTTGTTCTCAACCTTGTAATTATTTTAAATTCCACACTTTATGTATTTAGTGGCTTGTACACATGATAACCAGATTTTGAGATTTTAATAGAAAGAATAAGTCTTTTGCTTTATCTTGTTCTTGTTTTATATTTCCACATTTCTTTCATTTTTGTTGGGTTGAGGCTGACTTGTCCTGGTGAAATAGACAAGTGTCATCACGTCTATTTTTTTATCGTGACAAATATACTAAAGGCTCATATGAATTGAGGAGATGTCAACATGAATGTAGTAGCCAGATCTTCAATGTATGTACAACTGCAACCAA
The DNA here is from genome assembly GCA_029582685.1 of Solanum piurae. NCBI lineage: Eukaryota > Viridiplantae > Streptophyta > Magnoliopsida > Solanales > Solanaceae > Solanum > Solanum piurae. Next base: position 13,770 of record JAJOOO010038168.1, read on the forward strand.
CTCTAAATCATAGGTGATATAATTCTTTTAATGCTTCCTCGACTGTCTAGAAGCATATGCAATCACCTTACCATGTTGCATCAGAATACATTCCAACCCAATACCAGAAGTATCAAAATATACTACAAAGCCCTCTAAACCCTCTAGCAAATTTAGAATTGGTGTTGATTGATATATCGTGAGTTTACGATATTTTTCATACGTTTCACTTAGAGTTTGTGTGTGTCTAGGGCTATTTGTTGTTGGAAATAATGGTTTTATGTAATTCTTGCAGGAATTAAGTTCGCATACGGTTGATGGAGATATGAGCAGAAAATTGCAGAAGTGGCCAGTGACGGAGCCAACCACGGTATTTTTGATACGTATTACTTAGAGTTTGTGTGTGTCTTGGACTATTTTGTTGTTAGAAATAATGGTTTTATGCAATTCTTGCAAGAAATAAGTTTGGATGCGGGGGATGGAGATAAGAGCTGAAAATTGCAGAAAGGGCCAGTAACGGGCCATAGGTGTTGCAACGTAGATAAAGGTTCAAGGAATTCTGACCAAGTGTAGAACCATAGAAGCATCGACGGACCATAGGTCGACCCACGGGCAGTCCTGCACATCCGTCGTTGGTGATCAGAGAAGTGAAGTTCTAGTATTTGAATCACAGAGGCAAGTGACGAACCGTAGGTCCAACCGTAGTCTGAAGGCCATAAAATATTACCCAATTGTTGATCCACGAAGGGTGACCATAGATCGTAGGTTGACCCACGGTCCGTAGGTTGAGTCGTCGACATAAACCGCGTCTAAGCAGTTATTTCCTTATTTTGTTTCCTAGTTGGTTTAGGATTTGTTTTCTATAAATATTAGTTGTAATTTCTATTTTTGGGAGTTAGACATTATTGTATACTTTTAGTTTTTGGTCTTTTGGAATTAACTTTGCAAACACTTAGCATTTTAATTTCCGGAAGTCGGTTTATGCAAATTTCACTTTGAATTTCAATTCAAGATTTCGGTTTTTCATCTATTCTCATTGTAGGTTCATGAATTATTTTAACCTAATTATGAATTGTGATCTATCAAGCATGAATAGCTAAATCCACAACTAAGGTTGTGGGAACCATGAGCCATTAACAAAGTATGAGTAATAATTAAGTAATTCTTGAATAGTGTTTATGCATGCATTGTTAATCCTTTCGTTTAGAACTCGCCTTGTCCCTACTTGCCTTACCAAGGGGGTAATGAATGAGAAAATGATTAAACAACAGAGATTTAGTTAAGGATTTGTTGCTATCTAATAGTCTGGTATCAATTGAAGTGAGGGTGAAAACTAAACTAAATTGATACGATGAATAATCTGGGTGAATGTAAGAGTTAGTAATGCACACACCCGTAGACTTACCAAGTTGCAAGATGAAAGTTCCTGCTAGGATTACCAATCACGTAGGAATACATAACTTAGCGGCTTTGCATGACAAACACTAGGATATGATTACTATTATTAGTACTACTGTGTTAAAAGCTTGTGGGGAACACATATACCCTAGTTTCCATATTATTTTGATAACTCAAATTGTGAATCTTACTTACTTGTTACTTAATCAATCTAATTAACAATCTGTGACTTATTT
>JAJOOO010038169.1:0-13171 GCA_029582685.1 Solanum piurae
TTATATAACGACTATCGAGTTAAATATTTGTTATTGACAATATTCTTCCATATTCTCTGTGGGATCGACCCCGACTCATAGTTGGGTAAATATATTGCATACGATCGTTTATATTTCTTTTCAAGAAGTATATTTGGACGTTATCAGCCCTACGACCCGTGGTCCCACCTAGGGCCCATAGGTGGTTCCGTAGGTGGGGCCTGGTGTTGCTGAGTTTTGCCTAGTTTTCCCCCTTTTTGGATGTGGGGTGTTACCCTACCCCTCTCACTTAGCCCTAGTTTAGTCTACTAAATTCCGGGGTGTTACATTATCTCCCCTTTGGGATCATTCATCCTCGAATGAGATTCTAAGCACGTTTTGTAGATACAAGACTCAAGACTAGCAGCCCATCATGCTTACAACATATCAGAATGCACACAACTAAGGAGGAAACATCAACTCCAACTCAAGTCTACTTTATACACCTTAAGGAGGTAGGAACTACATCTAACAACCCAATATGTATGAAATTTTCAGATTTCACATATTCAAGGAGGAACAACCTTCTCCATCTCAAAACATGATCAACACAATATCATGGAGCTCATATGCAATTCAATCTCAAAAAGCATATCTAAACATGTTCATCCATTCATCTCATGAAGTCTATAGGCAACTCATACTCAACACACTACAACATAAGGAAAAACAATCACATAAACTCAATTTCTTCCAAACATAAGTTTTTATGAACATGCATAACATAAGGAAATCAAGGAAACATCTAAATCACACGTGACTTCAATCATAAACAAACAAAAAGGAAGTTCATTACCTCAAGCTAGAGTAGAAGGAAAGAGATGGGGATATCGGGACTTCATATCGGCTTCGGCCTCCCAAGTAGCACCCTCAACTAAGTGGTTTCTCCACAATACCTTCACGGAAGCAACTTCCTTATTTCTCAATCTCATAACTTGCCGGTCTAGAATCTCAACTGGTACTTCATCATAAGAGAGACTTTCATCAACTCCCAATCCTTCTAGGTGAACTATGGATGTTGGATCTCCAACACACTTCTTAAGCATAGAGACATGGAACACCGAATGCACCATTGCCAAATCATTTGGCAAATCAAGCTCATAGGCAACCTTACCAACACGTCTCCAGATTTGGTACAGGACAATGTATCGGGGACTAAGTTTTCCTTTCTTCCCAAATCTCATCACACCCTTCATGGGTAAGATTTTAAAATAGAACCAATCATTAGCCTCACACTCAAGGTCTCTCTTTCTAACATCGGCATAGGACTTTTGTGGACTTCGAGCCATTCTCAACCTCTCTCTAATAAGCCAAACCTTCTCCATAGCCTCATGAACTAGTTCAAGTCCAATCAAAGCAACTTCACCAACCTCAAACCATCCTATGAGAGATCTACACCTCCTACCATAAAGAGTTTCAAAGGAGGCCATACCAATACTAGAGTGGTAACTATTATTATAAGCAAACTCTGTCATTGGAAATTGATCATCCCAACTTCCCTTGAAATTGATGAAACATTCTCTCCACATATCCTTTAATGTTTGGATCATTCGCTTCACTTGCCCATCAGTTTGTGGGTGAAAAGTTGTGCTAAGCTTCACTTTGGTGCCAAGACCCTTTTGGAATTACTTCCAAAACTAAGAAGTAAACTGAGTACCTCTATTGGAGATAATGGACAATGGCACACCATGCAATCTTACCATTTCACTCAAATACAACTTGGCATAGTCCTCCGCCACAAAAGAAACTTTGACGGGAATGAAATGGGTTGATTTTGTCATTCGGTCAACTATAACCAAAATCGAATCATATTGGTGCCGAGTGCGTGGCAACCCTACTATAAAGTCCATATTCACATCTTCCCACTTACAAGTAGGAATACTTATCTATTAGGATAATCCTCCCGGTTTCTGGTGCTCGACCTTTACTTGTTGGCAATTTGGACACTTAGCCACAAATCCCGCAATATCCTTCTTCATCCCATTCCACCAATAGATCTCCCGCAAATCACGGTACATCTTGGTAGCTCTAGGGTGAATAGAATACCGAGAACTATGGGCTTCTGCCAAAATTTGTTCCATTAACTCATCAACATTTGGAACACATAATCGACCTTGGTACCTAAGTACCCCATCTCCCCCTTGGGATAAAGCCTCAACGGACTTCTTGAGTATCGATTCCTTCAATTCCACCAAAATCGGATCTAGACACTTTTTATCTTTCACAATAGTTACAAAAGATGATTCGAAATCATTATGGACCATAACACCACCCTTGGCGGAGTCTACCAATCGAACACCCAATCGGGCCAATCTATGCACATCTCGTGCCAACTATTTTCTATCATCATCCACATGAGCAACACTACCCATAGAGAACCTACTAAGAGCATTCACTGCGACATTTTCCTTTCTCGGGTGATAAAGGACACTCATGTGAAAATCCTTCGATAACTCAAGCCACCTTATTTGGCGGAGATTCAAGTCATTTTGACTAAACACATATTGTAGGCTTTTGTGGTCGGTGAACACATCTACATGTACCCCATACAAATAACGCCTCCATATCTTGAAGGCAAAAACCACCGCCGCTAATTCAAGATCATGGATCAGATAATTCTTCTCATGAATCTTAAGTTGCCTTGAAGCTAAGGCAATAAACTTTCAATTTTGCATAAGCACACATCCCAACCCAACTCTCGAGGCATTACAATATACCACAAAACCATATGTACCTTCCGGTAAGGTCAAGACCGGAGAGGAGGTAAGTCTATCCATCAACTCTTGAAAACTCTTTTCACATGATTGAGACCATACAAACTTAGCCTTCTTTTGAGTCAAAGTCGTCAATGGAGAGGCAATAGAAGAAAACCCATCAACAAATCATTGATAATAAACTGCTAAACCCAAGAAACTTCTAATGTCCGAAGGTGATAGAGTTCTAGGACAACTTTTGACCACATCTGTCTTCTTAGGATCTACCTATATACCTTTGCTTGAAACTATATGGCCAAGGAAAGATACCGATCTTAGCCAAAATTCACATTTGCTAAACTTTGCAAAAAGTTGTTGTTCCTTAAAGATTTGCAATACGATCCTCAAATGATCAATGTGCTCATAATCACTTCTTGAATAGATCAAAATATCATCAATGAACACAATCACAGACATGTCAAGGTATTGTCTAAACACCCTATTCATCAAGTCCATAAATGCCGCCGGAGCGTTAGTCTAACCAAAGGACATTACTAGGAACTCAAAGTGACCATATCGGGTTCTAAAGGCCGTTTACGGAATAGCTTCCTCTTTCACCCTCAATTGGTGATAACCCAATCAGAGATCAATTTTATAGAAATTACTTTCCCCTTGAAGTTGGTCAAACAAATCAACAATCCTTGGAAGAGGATACTTGTCCTTAATGGTCACCTTATTCAACTGTCGATAATCGATACACATTCGGAGGGAACCATCCTTCTTCTTATCAAACAACACTGGAGCACCCCATGGTGAGATGCTTGGTTGGATAAAACCTTTGTCTAACAAATCTTCCAATTGTTCCTTCTAATCCTTAAGTTCCGCCGGAGCCATTCTATAAGGAGAAATAAAGATAGCTTGCGTATCCGGAAGAAGGTCAGTACCAAAGTCTATTTCCCTTTCGGTAAGAATACCGAGTAGATCATTTGGGAACACTTTTGGAAACTCTTTACAATAGGGACTGACTCAAGAGAAGGGGCTGCAGAATCTACATCCCTCACCCTAACTAGATGGTACAAGCAACCCTTAGAAATCATCTTTCTAGCTTTAAGATAAGAAATAACCCGACTCTTAGGCATGTAATTCTCCTCCTTCCACTCTAGGATAGGCTCATTTGGGAATTGGAACTTAACCACTCTAATTCTACAATCAATGGAAACATATCATGAATGCAACCAATCCATACCAAGGATGACATCAAAGTCTAACATGTAAAGTTCTACAAAGTTAACAAGAGTAACTCTATGGGACAAGGAAATGGGACATTTTCTATATACCCTTTCAGCCAACACAGAATCACCTACAGGGGTAGAAACAGAAAAAGGCTCTAACAACACATCGGGGATCACATCAAACCTCATAGCCACATAAGGAGTCACAAAGGACAAAGTAGAACCGGGATCAAGCAAAGCATACACATCAAATTAAAAAACTTTAAACATACTGGTCACCACATTGAGGGAGTTCTCATGATCACCTCTAGTCTGGAGAGCATAGAATCGGTTTTACTTAGGAGCATTTGCACCCAAACCACTTGGACTAGATAAGGGATTGGGTTGAGCCCTACGACGAGTATCTCTCTCATTCTTAGCAACCGAGGGACAATCCCTTATCATATGACCCATCTTTCCACACCCAAAGCAAGCATTGGAGACCGCTAGACACTTCCCCTCATGATTTATCTCACATTAAGCACAATTAGGTATTGAGGACTTACTACTATCTCCTTGGGATTTAGGGTTAGACACCCTCTCACTTTTAGGCCATGGAGGAGAACTTGAAGAACCTTGCCTGGAGAAATTTTGCCTAAACCTTGAACGACCTCATCCACCGGACCTAGAATATGAGAAGTTACCATCATTCGTTCTTTCCCTCTTTGCTTCCCTAGATATTTCTTTAAGCTTTTATTTCTCAATTTGTTGGGCATGCACCATTAGAAGAGAGATGTCCATATCATGAACAAGCATTTTAGTGCGTTATTCTTTGAACACCAAGTCAGACACTCCCGACACAAACTTACTCATCTTGGTCCTACGATTTGCCACAATAGAAGGAGCAAACTTAGATAGTTGAGTGAACCTGAATGCGTACTCCCTCACACTTATATTTCCATGCCGAAGGTTGATGAACTCAAGTACCTTGGCCTCTCTTATCTCTAATGGAAAGAACCTGTCAAGAAAAGTACTTTTGAACCTCTCCCACTCTATGGGACCCGCTCCTTCTAGCCTTGCCTCTTTCCACTAATTAAACCAAATTTGAGCAAATAAGTGGCTAACTCCGCTTTCTCTATTGGTATCACCCCCATAATAACAAGTATCTTGTAGATCTAATCGATAAATTCTTGAGGGTCTTCCTTAATTTTGGAGCCATAAAATTTTGGAGGGTTCATCCTTGTAAAGTCCCTCATTCTTGCCACCGTCGTACCCATATTTGGGTTCGCGGGAGCTATCACCTCTCTATTGGCTTTGGCTGTCATGGAATGAGCCAACACTTGGAACGCTGATCTAAACTCTGCATTCGTTACATTCTCAGCCAAGGGATCAATCAGAGCTTGAGGAGGAGCTTGGAGAGGAACTTCTTGACCTACATTGTCTCCCTCCATCCTTCTAGTGTTTACCCTTCTAGTAGTCATATCCTGAAAACCATTGGGTAAGGATTAGGAGAAAAAATTTATAGAGTTAGACGTCATTGCACGACTTAAAGAAATGAAGAAGTGACGCTTCCTAGCATCTAGTAACCTCTCATTCATAAATGTGGCACGCTTCACACTTATGAACAAGACTCCACTTGACGTGGTTTGAGACATCCTAGAACCATTCTAAACCTTGTGCTCTAATTACCAAGTTTGTCACAACCCAGAGGTACCCCTTTGATACAACAAGGCGTATAAGACCCTGAGAGGCCTCATACAAGCCACTTAGCATATCATAACATAAAGTAATAGAACTGCGTAAATTTAAAACTTTTCAATACAATCAAAGTCTTTATAAAATGAAGTTGAAGTCTTATTAACATTGTCTCAAACCATCTAAACATCAAGAATAAAGTCTTGGGACACAACCCATACAATAGTCCAAAAGATAAAGGAAAGACATAAAGGAAAGCGATGATGCTATCCTCAAACACAATGAGGACTCACAAAGTCTGCACTCCTTGATCAACAAAGAAGATAGCCACGAGTGTGAGAATCTATGTCACCGGACCCTATATTTGATAAGAATGTAGGAAAAGTACGTGTTAGTACAATCAAGTACTAAATATGATAGTTAGCATAAACAATATAAACACCATGGTTATCCAATATAAACCATAAGCATAATCATGCACATACATCAATATCATAATAAGGAAGGAATACTTCTCAAGCTACCTTACTCATCCTTAGTCAGGACTTGGGTCATCCGCCTCTAGTCAAGCTTACCTCATGGCATGCATATCTAGCAACAATCCACATTATTCATACTTTACATCATAGTTTCATTATTTATACTTACTTTTAAAGTCATGGGGATTCGCCTCTTTGCCTAACTTTTAAAGACTAATGGGTACTCGCCTCTTTTCTTTATTAAAGGCTAATGGATATTCACCTCTTGCCTTACTTACTTTAGATTGCGGGTACTCGCCTCCACAACCTCTTCACATGATGCGGGTACTCACCTCCACATCATTCATCATTTAATGCGGGTACTCGCCTCCACACTATTTCATAGGGATCATGGGGATTTTGTATCCATGTACATTCAATCATCATAAGAACATGGGGACTCATCTCTTTTTCAATTGTAAGGAATAGGGGAATCGCCTCATTTCCTTCATATGATGGTCAAAGGTAATCGCCTATAGCCTCATCAATTACATACTTTTTTAGTGTAGATTCATTTTAGGTGAGCAGTCCTTTAAATCTAGAATCATTCATGTGAGAAAGCCTTTCACATTCATTCATTCATAATCAGCAATTCATGTAGGAAGTATCCCTTCCACAACAATGACATCAATTACCAACAATTCATACCCTAAGCTTTACTTTCAAAGCCCTAGGTCTAATTATCATCATCTAAGCTTCATTCTCAAGCAATTCTAATCATAATTCATCAATCCTATAAGGATACATTTAAACCCACAAGGTTTCCTTTCATGCCATCATCCCAATTATATCAATTCTATGTCATAATCATAGAACATGCATGGTTACATGTGATTTCATTCTAAAAATATGTAATTATACTAATTCTATCATAAAAAATTATAATCCACTCAATTGGATCCTTAATCAACATAAACACAATAATTGAAGAAACCCTAGCTAGAATTAGGGAGTTCTTCATCAAATTGGGGAATTCTAGGGGACTCCATGGATGGAAGATGTCCATGGATGAAAAACTATAATACCTTGATTATAATTCCCTCAAAAACTTGTCATTTCGAGCCTTGATCTTGACCTAGGTTCCTCTTCTTCCTTCTTCTTGCAACTTCTAGAGAGAGAATATTTTAGAGGAGTTTTGGGAATTCTTTTGAGTGATTTGAGAGAATGACTTGAATGAGGGTTTTTGGGGGTTAAAAATGCTTATATATTTGTTTTAGACTAAGGCAAAATGACACCACTTTGATTTAATTAAAACCGAAAAAGACTCAATTGCCCTTAAAATAACTTCCTAGACCACGACAGATGGACCTGATCGATGGACCGTGGATGGACCTACTGTCTGTCCTGACTGACTATGGTTTGTGGTCAGTAAAATTCTAGCCATTGATGGTTGGCTGCCCTACGGCCCGTGGTCCCACCTACGGTCCATAGATGGTTCCGTGGGTGGGGCCTGGTGTTGCTGAGTTTTGCCTAGTTTTTTCCCTTTTTGAATACGAGGTGTTACCCTAGACCTCTCACTTAGCCCTAGTTTAGTCTACTAGATTCCAGGGTGTTACAGAGGTCTTACAGTGACCATCGAAAGGGTGTGCCTTTTCCAAATGGTTGTGACCTTTCTGAAAGGTTGTCTCTTTGTGAAGAAGTTGTGACCTTTCCGATAAGCCACAATTAATATCTTTTCATACGACCCTTTGTTGGCTATAAATAGAGAGGGTTTCTCTCGTTTTTCTGCATCGAATTCTTCCATTTTTCTTCATACATTTCTTACTAGCAAAATTAATCGATTGTCTCTATGTGTGATCTCGTTGTTGTCTTTTTAAGTTCATGGAAATTATCGATAATTGAGGCACCACTACTTCTTTAATGGTTAATCCATTTTATTTTGGGAGGAATTAATCTACAGCCTCGGGTACTTGAGGTGATTAAATTTCATAAGGACACAAAGTGGGTTCTGTGGACTCAAATAGTTCTTTTCTTTTTGTATTCATCTTTTATTGTTTCTGGTTTGCTAATATGAAAACATGATATAATAAGTATTACTTGCTAAATGAACTTAATATTATAAGCCTTTTATTTTTGAAAACTTGAGTCCAATGAAAGTAAAAGGAAATACTGTAAAATTTTATATCTTTATTTTATTTGACAAAAATAGAATGTTTAAAAGAGATAGGAGTATTAGTTGGAGAAGGAGAGGAAATATAGTTAGTTTTCCACTAATGTTTCTCTAAATGATAATATAATTTGTTGTCTCTCAACAATATTTACAACCAGAAACAAATTGTTATTGAATGTTTCGAAGATGTATTAGTGTGCAACATTCACAACTTAACAACAATTTGTTTTACTAAGTTTAATGAGATGAATTTTCAAATATACTAGAGAAGATCATAAAAATCCATTCAATAAGATCAACCCTATTGAAATTATAATTTGGTGGATTTCTCATATTTTGATTGCCTGACCTTAAGAGCCTATCCACCGAATCACGACCATTCAAGTTAGTAATATTAATTCCACCCTCCATAATTATGAGGACACTTCTTTGAGTTCTTAAAAGAAATAAGATCAGTAGAAATAAACGTATAATAAGTTGATGGCACTTCTTTCAAGTATTTATAATAAGTTGTATCCATATATCCTAGTTTGTTTTGGAATGGGATTTATGCATTTATGTTAATACTTGCAAAGTTGGTTTAATATAAAATGCCTTTTATTATTTTTTGGAAATTTTAGTCCAAAGAATGTAAAAGGAAAAACCGTAAAACATTGTTTTATTTGTTTATTTGACAAAAACAAAAAGTTCAAACGATATTACATGGAGAACAACATGAAATATAATTAATTTTTTACTTAAGTTTCTCTCCTCAGTATTTAGAGAATCTTATATTTAGGATAAGATTTCCTAGGACCGCCTACATGGAACCCTTAGAATTAAGGAATTTACTTTTATATGTTCCTTTGTACTTTTAGATTATTTACTCCTATTTTTTTTTTACCTTTAAACCCGCTTTTCCAACTCTTGTGTCCCTTTCAGACTGTTGTTTCCCTTCGGTTGCATATTTTTAGGAACTACCTATAAAAACAAGATAATTCATACCCGTTGTTGTATCTTCTTCGCCGTGACTAATGTCATCCCTAATTTCTGTGAAACTTAGCCTATTCCTTGAAAGTCTACTTTAGATCTTTACCCAAAAAAATAATGAAACTAAACTATAATTTTTTTGTAGCTTTTTCCGCCATTCAACATGTCAAAAGAAAAACAATTTCAACTGCTCAATTCTTAAATAACTGATCACAACCATGACAATTTTATGGTTCGTATCTACTTCTTTTGTGGGCTTCTCTTTTGTCATCACTTTGTCCAACAACTTAAGTTTTCTTGATGGAATCATAATTGAGGAAGAGAGAATAAATTCTTATGCAACTTGATGAGGTACTTGTACCATTTAATATAGTTTATTAGGAGTTGAAATGTTGTTGTATGAATCATATCTCCACAATGTTGTAAAGTTTGGCCAATATGGAAAAGTCACAACTCTTTGAAAAATTCACAACCCATTGGAAAAGTCACAATCCTTCAATGTGAAAAGCTATTTGCTTTTATGATATAAATAAATATAGTATGGAACATTTTGTAGGGTTTGGGCTAAGACTTTTGATATTAGTACTTATCCAACTTCTTTGAGATAATCAATAAATTGGAGCAATAGTCCATAAAGTTGCTTCAAAAAAAGATAGTATGAAATATATAATATATACTAAATTGGGTGTCAAGAAGAAAAATGATAGAAAACTTAAGAAAAATTATGGTTTAAAAATGTGAGAGAATCCCTCTATTTATAGCCAACAAAGGGTAGTATATATAAATGTTTATTGTGCCTTATTTGAAAAGTCACAACCCTTCTGAAAAGTCACAAATCTTTGAAAAATTCACAATCCTTCGGAAAAGTCACAACTCTTTGAAAAAGTAACAACCTTTTGGAAAAAGTCACAACTCTTTGGAAAAATCACAATCCTTCAATGTGAAAAGGTGTCTTCCTTTAGTATATAATATATTATAAATAAAATAGAATATGTAGTAAATTGGGTGTTTTAAGAAGAAGAATAGAAAACTTGGAAAATTTGTAGTTTAAAAATGTGAGGGAACTTCTCTATTTATAGCCAACAAAGGTAGTATCAACATGTTCTTATTGTGCCTTATCAAAAATGACACTACTCTTCAGAAAAGTCATCAATCTTTAGAAAAGTCACAACTCTTTAGTAAATGAAAAGTCAAACTCCTTGGAAAAGGCACAACCCTTTGGAATAGTCGCAACCCTTCTGAAAAGTCGAAACCATTTGAAAAGATCACAACTCATCGGAGAAGTCAAGTTTTTTTTTTGGAAAAGTCACAACATTTTGAAAAAATCACAACTTTTTGAAAACGTCTCAAACATTCAATGTGAAAAGGTGTATATATGTTTTTAATATATTTTATAATATAAACATTTAAATAAATATAATATAATATAAAATATAAATGATATACTAAATTGGATGTTTTAAGTTTGGGGTATGATAAGTCCACAAATTGGACTCATTTAGGGCTATATTTTAATAGAAATTGTGTCCTCAAATGCTTATTTTATCTCAATATATGATGAAAACCCTTAAGTTTCAGGTATTTGAAGTTTGAAGGAAAGCATGGACACTACTTCACAAAAAGGAACGAAAAGGCTGAAAAGAACAAGAAAATGAAGGCCTGAGGATCGCCGAGTCCACTTGGCGAGTCGCCGAAGGGTCTCATCCCTTTATATTTTATATTTGCGTATTGGTAAAATAATGATGTGTTGTGGTATAGGTTGAAAGGTGAAAAGTACAGTGTAGCAAGCAACAAATCCAATTGGTGAGTCACCGAAGAGGTCAACGAACTCGACCTTGTCCACCATTTGGCTCCAATCATCTCCAAAATTGAAGCCTGTAAAACTCAGCGAGCTTGTGAAATTATTGGCACATCGCCGACTCTGTTGGCGATCTCGACGGCGACCGTTGTTTGAACTCCCAGGTTTACTTGAAAGTTCTGTAAAACTCGGTGAAACAAGTGATTTCTCAGCGACACGCCAATTGATTCGGCGATTCGAAATGATATCGCCGAGTACGTAGGAATTGGACAGCGCTTGAGTAAAGTTGAAATAGGGTGGCTGTGAAGCATTCGAGAAAGTGGGTTGAAAATAGGCGTATTGGGTTGTTTAGCGATGTTGTGGAGAGCTTGCTGAATCACTCAACGACTCTCTTAACGTCCCCACCTCGCCTTCTTTTTAATGCTAAAATTGTTGAAGGTCTAAACCCAAAGTCGCAGAAGAACCATACCGCCCTAACAAATGGATAAACCGCGTAGCCAGGATCACTTCTTTACCTCCCTATTTGTCTTGATTATTTTTATTTTTGAGTACTTTTAATCGCATTTGAGGACAAATATTTTTATTTGTGGAGGGGTGAAACTCACCTTTGTGTGGTATCAATGTTAGCGTTTTGTATATATTTGGGTTGTTCTGTTTAAAATTGTATTTACACTGCTTTTTGTGGATGTTTGAGCTCATGACTCCCTTTTGTTTTAAATTACAAAAATGATTTTGACCCTAGCGGAAAATTTTTTGAAAATTTTTTGCCACCTCTCGTGGGTTGTAAGTGGTTGTTCTTTTGCAAAATATAAGTCTTGGTTCCGATCAATACTGATGACTTGAAAAGTGCTCTCAATCGAACGAATATGAATGCGCGGCTACGATGAGGCCAAATAAAGTTGCATAGACAATATGTGAACTCTTTGCATCTCATTGTGATTAGCCATTTATCAAATCGAGTCTCTTGTGATGACTGTTGCACACTAGCAAAATTGTAGAGTCTTGTTTGACTTTGGTGTCGATGACTTGTGTGATGAGCTTACTTTGAACCATGCATGATAGATCCTAGAATTTGCCCCGTTGGTCCGGTTAACTAAGTCATGCTATCTCTTGATATGATCTTAGGCAACTTCTAAGAGTGTGAGCCAATTTGACATATACCTCTTTTGTGACATACCTTGTGAGTGTGTGAACCTCTTTTGAACACCCCTTGAGCCTTACCTTCCTTTGGAAGAAACTTGATGTAACCATAACTTTTCTTTATCCACTACCTATAATCCTCTTGAATTGTGGTTAGTTGAATAGCCAACTTAGGCCAAAAGCTTAAGTTGGGGGTGTGGTAAAACGAAAAGGGAAAGTCAAGAAATGCAAGGAAAGTCTCCTCTTACCCATGGTTTTAAGAAAAATGGAACTCCTTCATATATATATATTTTTTTAAATAATGAAAAAGAAAGTTGTGGAATAAAAGTACAAAAGAAATAGGGGTCCCAAACAATCCATGGAAAGTGAATAAAAGGATGACTTATGAGCATTAAACAGAATGATGAAGGAAAAGGAAAGGAAGTGTTGTGAGCACCATATTTCATGAGGATGAAAGTCACTGAGCCTAAATGACCATACCTTTGCACTCAGCCCCATTACAAGCCTTAAAAAGACCTTTTTTATCTTGAGTGAGCTGAAATAAATGTTGATCGAAAAATACGGGCAAACCTATGGGTGAAAGCATGCATTGTGTTCTTTCTTGTGAGAGTGAGCGTTGCATCTGATTACGAAGCTTTTAACTGTGAACCATTGTGTGAATATGGAGTCATCCTTTCTGTGAGGGCGTTTGAGCACTATAGTTGAGCTTGAACTTGCATTTGAAGCAAGTATTGCGAGCATGAGACTCTTTGATATTGGTGAGTCACAACTTGAATCTTTTAGTGCACATTTGATCTTTGCATAAGCAAATTGAACCTTGTTGTGTGCATTCATGATTGAGTCTTGTGTAGCACTGTTTGAGACACCCTTTTTGAACAGCTGAACTTGAGTTTGCTTGAGGACAAGCAAAAGTTTAAGTTAGAGGTGTTGATGAGTCCACAAATTGGACTCATTTAGGGCTATATTTTAATAGAAATTGTGTCCTCAAATGCTTATTTTATCTCAATATCTGATGAAAA
>JAJOOO010038170.1:0-18944 GCA_029582685.1 Solanum piurae
CATCTGCCATTTGGTGTTTAGCTTTCCTATATGAGTTACCTTTTTTTTTCCGGGTGGTTGGGGGATATGATCAGCTTTGAATATCTCTTAAAAGACAAAGGCTAATAGAGGAAGTTGTGACAGAACTGCACCTATTCTTTAACAGTTAAATTTTCTCCTGGATCTTCAAAGAACAAAAAGGATGGAAACAAGAAATACCCTCAAGAAAACATGATCCTGCATTAGATGTGTTTTTGTAAATTTGAGATCCTGTGCTGAACAAAATGCTTTTTCTTTTTCCATATTTTTATGTAGCTTGTGCTGCACAAAAATGTATTCATTTCATGTTTTCATGTACTGATTCTTTTGTGAAGGTAGATGTGAAGGAAATAAATTTCGTGACTCCAGATGTCCAAGCCTTAGCAACCCCAGAATTTCAGAAGAAAGAATCAAGAGGTACATGTTGCCTTTCCTAGCATTTTTTATTAGTTATGATGTTCATAGATTGTAACCAATTGGCAGACATTTTCTATATCAGAGTGCAATGGGCCTAAATAGAGCATTGTACATGCAGCATGTCTGACTAATTGAAAAGTAGCAGACAGTAGGAGGATAACTTCTAAATTTCTAAAACGAAGCTTCAGAACTAATAGAAATCAAATATTAACTTTTGACACATTCACTATAGCCTAATTTTTAAATCTAAAAGTATGATTTTACTTAGTATAGGAAAATACACCTTATTGTGAGATACTCGTTGTCGCTTCTACCTTTCAATTCTTCGAGTTAAAATGGATGGGGTGGGAATTTCTGTCCTGACAACAGAAAGAATAAACAACTAAAGAGACTTTATAAAATGCTCACATAATCCAGGTTTTGGTGATCCTGTTTTTTATAGTTCTCTTGCCCCCTATGACCATTACATTTGGTTGATTATTGGAACTAATGGGATAGTGAGACATGAACTGAATTATGAACTTGCTCAGACATTCCTGCTAACAATTTTGCTGCTTTGAACGTTGTGTTGAAACATTTAACACTGAATGCTTGATTCTCCTCCTGTCCTTTGAAGTTCAATCACGACTTTAATCTAGAGCTACTCACAGGCACAGACTTTGATGTGCCAAAACTCGTTTTAGCGCCAAACCAAAAAGCGTGGTTACCCAGTAATCCAATTAATCAAGCCTTGGAGGGATTGAAATTTGTTGATCCTACATATATATGCTTCTTCGAACTCGTTAACTCATTTCTGGATCCATTTACTCGCGTTCTCAGGTGAAGATGAATTGGAGAACTACAGGAACCGGATCCAATTGTGGCAAATTTTCTTCGCTAGCCCTTTTGAATGGATGGACTTCAGGAAGGGTAAAGTCAATCCTAAATACCCAGACTTTAAGAACAGAGATACTGGTGAAGTTCTCTGGCTCAGGACAGATGATCCACCATGGATAAAAAGACAGTTGGATATCCTAGATTCAAGATTTTCTTACGAAAGTTTCTAAGAACTATTAAGCTCCATCAAAGACGTCCTTTTGAAGGGTCCAGAGCAATGCTGAAACCTGGTCGAAGAGAAGTTCCATGGGTCTTCACAAACATCAAAGGTACTGTTGGCTATGTGCATACTTCGTATAATACAACTTGCTTTGGTAAATAGAACAGGATCCATCCCCATTATAAATGAGAAGAAAGCCACTGTGTACACAAGTTATGTAATCTTAGCCGTAGTACTAGTTGTTTAGTGCTGCTTCTTGAAAAATATGTCTTGTACAGAAGTTTCTTGTAAGATCAATACTTGTAATATGAAATTTCTTGACCGTTTCCATGTTACAAACCTATGCTGGTTCGTTATCATGAACACTATGCTTATCGAGTTCATATCGAGGATCAGTTCCTTCGTCATTATTTTGCGTGGGAGCTTATAGTTAATAAAAATAAGGGCAAATACGAGACAAATTATTTCTTGTATTCCTAGTAGTACATGGCAAATTTAAGCATTTCCTTATTTATATATGGGATATTTTGAGGTATAGATATTTTTTATAGTCTTCCAGAAGGATTTAAGTGTTAATACACTTGTAAAACACTATAATCAGATATTTGAAGTGAGTTAGAAAATTCTTTAGTGTTGACTATGAAATTAAGTCGGGTTAAATTTATCATAAAAAATCAAGATTTTTATTAGGAGAATTCAAAATATATCATGAAATTTTTCGATGCAAAGGTTTATGTGCGTAAATAATTGATGTATTTGGTGGGGAAAATCATTTCTTATCTCCTATAGTACAAATTTTCACTTCATCAGTGGAATACAAAATAATGAACCTACCATTTTGAGTCTTTATTTGGATGACTTTTATAGACTTTCGTATCCAATTTGAACTTTTTAAGTCCCTAATATATGTCCTTTAATATAGTGAAAGAAAAGTCATGGTATGCCAATATACGATAAGTTAATTTATCCATTGGTCTAAAATGACAATATATATATCCTTTAATATGTGATGAGTAAAAGCATATTTTAAGAGTAATTATGTAGTTTGATATTTTATTTATGTTCTATCTCGCATAAAGTAATATCTAATTTTTTTTGTATAATTGAATGCATATTGTCAACCAAATACAAAGTTATGTAGATTTTTAATCTTAGGAAGATGAATTTAACCTATAAACTAGTACTTACAATTCCATGATGCATATTAATTTTTTCCTTCCATCTCGTAAAATTTGTGGTGAAATGATAAGTATTCCTCCATCTTAAACCAGAGAATATATATTCAAATATTGTGAATATATCTAGTCGGCTTTGATAGGAAATGGTTGTCCTCAAAGTGAACCTTCCAATGCGAATTTGAATCAATCAGGTCCCAAAGCAAATCTTGGACGTATAGATTTAGATATTTTTGAACACTACAATTTAACTTGTACCAATCATTTCTTTTTAATTTTTTTACACAACTACCAACTTTGGTACAACTTCAAACATCTGGTATTTGAATTAAGGTTTATCAAACTTAACTTCCGACTTCACTCAAACAAAAATGGTTCATGAACTTTCAAGCAAAAATGATTAAATACAATCACATATGCTAAAGTTCAGACAATGACTACATGTGCCTAAACTTCAAGTCATTTTAAATTTCAAACATTTTGTCTGGAACTTGAGCTTTATCAAGTTTAACTTCAGACTTCACATAATATTATTTCGAAAATAAGTAAACTTGTAAATTTTTACGCACTATAAATATAATTTAAATGATAATCTCAAAATCGAGTATTTGTGCACGTTGGCCATCTTGGACAAATGAGTGAGTCAATTGTCCTTGTGGGACAGGGCAACAGTATTAGCAGCCTCAAGTAAAATGGGCCCATTAATTGCCGTGTTGACCGGGTCGGTTTACCTATGGACCACATCCAATATTAGAAGTCCTTCCCCAAATTCAATTGATTTTTAAGAAAATAATCACTTAAATTAATTATGAACTACTTCCTTTGTTCTATTTTTAGTATCCTAATAAAAATTAAAAGAAAATTTATAGCCATAGTTAAAAATAAATAAATTACTAACGATAACAAAGTAGTCATTTTAAATTTTAAAAGATATTATCTGCAAGAATCTATTTCCAATAACTTCACTTAAATGAGATACAAGAAAGGAGTTTCAATTTTCGGTTTGATGGAGAAAGATTATCAATGTTTTATCTTTTAGATTCTTTTTTTTATAATGTTGTAAAGCGATACAACGATTTAGAAAAGTATATGAATAACTGAAGTCTAATTTTATTTAGTAACCTATGTCAATGCCAATCACTCAATGAAAGATTATCAATTTATTTGCGTACCTTTTACTTCCATGTTTCATCTTTATAGTACAACCATTTGTAAAACCTAGTTTTCCTTTTGATGTGGATTGACAATCAGTTAGTTCAAATAAAGGTGAGACACGAAATCTATGGTATTTATGACGTTGCTTTATTATTCGCTACAATATTTGATAGATCAAAATATATTTTCTGATGTGAATTTTAATAAATTAAATTTTCAAATTAATAAACTTTTTATAAAAGGTATAAGCGTCATTACGATTTTTGGACTTTTGTGTTTTGAATGAGGACTTAATTTTCAAGCTCAATCGTGCTAATATCTTAAAGTCTTGGAGATAATAATTTATGATTAGACTTTTATGAGTCTCGAATTAGTAATATGTCTCAGATTAGTGTAGAATTTATTGTACTGGACGGGAGATTAAAAGGGAGAAATCATCCGAAATTATTTAATTATAGTAAAAATATTGATGCAAAATTACAGATTAAAACAATTATTGTTAAATCAGATAATGACAATTGGTATTATGGGCCCAAATAACCGTGTTGTAGTTTATTAAACTTTCACTCAATTTCAACGATGTAATTTCCTCACCCACCCCCCACCCCAATCCACCCCATGAGAATCTTCTTTAATTTCTGATTTTTTTTCAACTTTATACTACAACTGGCTTGTTTACTTGTTTTTCTTCTGGTGGACTAGACTCCATTATGCTCAAGTCTTGGAGGTCTTATTATTAATTTGCTCATAGACTTGGACTCAATTATGCTAAAGTTTATATCGTTTAACTCTTGAGAAGTGAAATGTGACAAATAAAATAAGCGAAATAGAAGAGTTATTCGAGAGCGACAAAATATCAAGTAAATTTAACTTGTTGCAATTGGGTAGTAGCCTAGTAGGTTTAGAGACTTTATTATAATGTTGACTTTTAGGTAAGATGTACTAATCTTGTTCCTTACACCATGAAGCAACATAGTATATGTCAATAACAAAAGAAAGGAGTAATTAAAATGGATTAGTCCAAAAACATTCTTAAGAAATTTAACAGAATGGTCATTATCAGGCTTTCGTAACCAACTCAGCTGCATTAATTATATTAATTGTTAAAATAAAATAAATATTCTCCTGATCACTTTTATTTATTCATTATATTAAAAATAAATATTCATTTATATTTGTTTAGTTCAAATAATCAAGAGCTAATTTACACTATTTTATATCTATTTCACATTTATTATTAAGTACTAATCATTTTCAATTCATTTCCATCATTTAAATAACTTATAATAATAAATAATCACTTTTAATAATTACAAATGACAAGTAAAATTATCATTTTTATTTATTTTTATATCAAATCAAATCTAAACAAATAAACATAAATGGTTGAAGTATCAACAATAATCCTCGATAGTACTCTGAGAGAGTGACAGTTCACTAATTTATGTGAAATCAATCAACAATTGTTGTTTTTCTTATATTGTTGAATTTATAGTACGTTTATTAAACAAAAAAGGGCTTAACATATTCATAGAAGTCATAAAAAAATTTTGACTTGGCATTGCTTTTCGTATTAGGTGTTATTATATGTTTTTTAATGTTTTCTTCTTCTTGTATTTAAATTTGCTATATTCGAGTGAAAAATCTTTAAAAAAAACTTTTTTGCTCTACGAAGTAATAGTTAAATCTTTGTATTCTTTATCTTTCTCGGACATTATTTTTGAAATTTTATGTTATTTGTGGAACAAGGTTGAGTTGGAGTGTCAAAATGAAATTTAGGGACAAGTTTAAGGGTATGCATATGTGTTTGGCCAAATATATAATTAAAAAAAATTGAGAGGGTTAAGTTTGTCATTTAACATAGTACTCCAGTAGCATAATAACATCACTCAAAACTTCAAGCAGAATGTGAAAATCAGTTTTAAGTCCCCAAACATGGCGGTGACGGACTTTTTCGCCGGCGAAATCACCACCGAACTCATAAAATACCTCCTGTTAATAGTTAAAAAGTCCACTTTATGCCGTTCAAGCGCCGAGAATCTCATCGACAATATCAATGGTCTCCTTCCAATCATCCAAGAAATCAAACAAATCGGTGTTGAACTTCCACAGATACGTCAAACTCAGCTCGACGATTTCTCCAAACTTCTCCGAGATGGATACGAACTCGCCGGAAAAGTTGTCCACTCCGGCCGTTGGAACATGTACAGGTGTCACCATCTCATTCGACTAATTACAATGAATTGAACCTCTTCCTGCTCTAATTAGGGTTATTGAATTGTGCGAATCTGTTAGAAATTACTTAATTTATATTATTATGCCTTAATAACAGGAACCTACAGTTGGCTAGGAAAATGGAGAGGCTAGAGAAAAGAATAGCGAGGTTCATGCAAGTTACAATGCAAGCTCATGTACTAGCTGATGTTCATCATGTTAGGTTTAATATGGAGCAGAGATTTGATGTGCTTGAGCATAGGCTTAAAGCTATAAAAATCGGAGTTGACGATAGAAGTGGTGGTGGTGGTGGTGGAGGAGGAGGGTGTTTAGGTGAAGCTGTGAAAAGAATGGAAGAAGATGAGAAATGGTTTGAGGATAGTTTTGTAAATTTAGGTGCTGGGATTGAATTGGGGAAGAGGAAAGTGAAGGAGATGCTGATGGGTGAACAGGATAGAGGTGTGTTTGAGATTTGTGGAATTGGGGGTAGTGGCAAAACTACCTTGGCTAAAGAGATTTGTAAAGATGATCAAGTTAAAAGTAAGTAATTAATTTTAGCTTTTTGCGGGGTTGATTTCTCGAATGGTTACTCAACTAATAGTTATTATCTATCACTTTTCGTTCTTGATTCTGATGCAAAGAAAGTGACTTTATTAGATATTAACTATTAGTTGAGTGGACATCCGTGAAATCAACTCATGTTTTGCGTTGCTGATGATCGAGTTATTAGAAGTTAATAATCACACAAAAGTTACTCATTTCTTTTTGTTTTTACTCTTCTGTTGCGGATGATGCGGATGGAACAGTGGATAAAAGTTGAAAACTTTATTGGCTATTATCTCTATTTTATCAGTTGAATTCTAATAGAGATCAATTTTGCATGTAAAGGACTCTTTAAAAGTTTTGATTGGAATACAGTTTAAATTGGTCTTAAAAACCTTTTCTTTAAATAATGGTATGGTGTCTGGGCCATGTTGTTCCAGGTTATTTCAAGGACAAGATTTTCTTTTTCACTGTTTCTCAATCTCCAAATGTGGAGCAATTAAGGAAAATGATTTGGGAAAAGATATCAGGGTGCAATCTCCATGGTTATGGATACGGGGAGATGTTACCCCAGTGGAACCTACAGTACCAATGGAATACAAAATCTGCATCCCCGGTACTCTTGATTCTTGATGATGTTTGGTGTGCCTCTGTTCTAGAGCCACTAATTTTCAAGATCCCCGGATGCAAGATCCTAGTTGTATCGCGCATCAAGTTTCCTCCATCGATCATTGACTGTATTTATGATTTAGAGTTGTTAAGGGAAGATGAAGCTATGTCCTTATTTTGCCATTTTGCTTTTGAACACAATTCCTTTCCGCGTGGTTTCAGCCAAAAGCTTGTCAAAGAGGTATTAGTGTATGTTTTTTGCCAGCATATTTGTTTTTCTTTGCAAAAACTTCTTGTTATACTTGAGTTAAGCAAACTAAAGCTTCTTGGACTTTTTAGGTTGTGGATGAATGTGAAGGGCTTCCTCTAGCTCTTAAGGTCATTGGATCTTCATTAAAGGGAAAACCTGAGATGCTCTGGACAAGTGCAAAAAACAGATTATCACGATGCCAACCTGTCTGCGAGTCTCATGAACTGCAGTTGCTTGAGCGAATGAAATTGAGTATTGACTGTTTGCCTGAGAAGGTGAGAGAGTGTTTCCTGGACTTGGGTGCTTTTCCAGAAGACAAAAGGATTCCTCTTGATGTTCTAATTAACATGTGGGTGGAGCTACATGATATTGATGAGGAAGAGGCTTTTCACATTCTTGTTGAACTTTCAGACAAAAATCTCCTAAATCTAGTCAAAGATGCACGGTAAGCGGTGGATTCAAATCTCCTCAAACAATCTTTTAATTTTTGTTAGAAGGTGATTTTTATGGAAAAAATCAATATGTTGATAGTTTTCAATGTGTTGTTCGCGTAGCAGAGCTGGAGACATGTATACAAGTTACTATGAGATATCGGTGTTTCAGCATGATGTATTACGAGACCTAGCAATTCATATGAGCAACCGTGATGATATAAATCAGAGAAAGCGATTGGTTATGCCGCGAAGAAACGCAAGCTTTCCAAGAGAATGGGAAAGAAATGTGGACGAACCTTTCCATGCACGAGTTATCTCTGTGCATACAGGTATTTTGGATCCTTGGTTACTGCTGATTGCTTAATAATGAAAAGTTAATCATGTGATATAAACAGAAATATTTCTCTTTAATGCAGATGAAATGAGAGAAATGGACTGGTTCAGAATGGATTGCCCGAAAGCTGAAGTACTGATTCTCAATTTTGCCTCATCAGAGTACTTCTTGCCTCCTTTCCTGGAGAATATGCCAAAGCTAAGGGCATTGATAATCATAAACTATAGTGCTGGCAATGCAGTTCTTCATAACATGTCTGTATTCAGTCATTTAACCAACTTGAGAAGCCTTTGGCTTGAGAAGATATCCGTCACTCATTTATCTGACTCCACAAATCCTCTCAATAACTTGCGGAAGATATCTCTAGTGCTTTGTGACATGAAAAACAGCTTAGATGAGTCAGACGTAGACCTCCCTGGTTTGTTCCCACAGCTCTTTGAGTTCACAATGGATCATTGCATCAACTTCAATAAGCTGCCATCAAGTATTTGCCGGTTGCATAAGCTCAACAGCCTTAGTATCACTAATTGTGATAGTCTTTATGAACTTCCATCTGATTTAGGTGAATTACAAACTCTACAAGTTTTAAGGATATATGCCTGCCCACATCTGAAAAGGCTTCCCCCGGGAATTGGTCATCTGGTAAAGCTAAAGTATCTTGACATTTCCCAATGTGTTGGTTTGAGATGTCTTCCTGAAGCAATTGGTTGCTGTAGAAACTTAGAGAAGATTGATATGAGGGAGTGCCCTCAAATTGACAGTTTGCCAAGCGCTCTATCCTTTCTTGAATCATTACGTTGTGTTATTTGTGACGATGAAGTTTTCTGTCAATGGAAAGATGTTGAGAAGGTTGTACCAGGTCTCTGTGTACAGGTTGCCGAGGAGTGCTATACTCTTGACTGGCTATCTCAGTAATCAAGTTTACAATTCCCTTACCTTGGGTTTCTTTCGTGTAAATGTAGCAAGGCTTAGTCAATTTTCCAGTTCTGTATTTTCCCCTTTACATGGGGGTTCCTTATATCTCTTGTAAATAATATATATAGCTACATGTAAATATATAGATGGACCACATCTCAATAGCTGATCTTTCCTTTTACTTTACCATAATGCTGGAAGCAAAATGTAATCAAAGACTAAGGCTAGTTATCTGCTATAACATGTTTATGACGCCCACTCTCAACTCAAGACTTGCAACGTTTAAATTCTGAATCCATCACAGTAGTTTGGTCCAAGTTTTACATTTATAGTAAGAAATTCAACGTGAAGAGGTGTGATTCAAAATTCATATAACTTAAAATCTCTTTTTCACCAAGAAGCAGAAAATGATAGTTGAAGTAAACGTGTGGACCCTGCTAAGTGCTAATAAGTTATCATGATCACTGAAACTATGAAAGTGAAGACACTATTTAATGAGGTTCATGGAACCAAAAAGATAAAGTAAATCAAATGTGGGGACCTTTTGCTAGTTTTTTCTTGAGATGATTGGGAAAGAAGTGAGGTTTGTTCAAAGAATTTGATAAATTTTCCACCAAATTTTGGCAGTGTTCACATCCAACGAATTTTTTGACCCATAGACATAGAGCACAAATGTCATTTTAGATAACCACTCTTATGTGACTTCATTTTCATAAGGTAAGTTGGCAAAGGAACCACATTCTCATTAGATCTAATTCGATCGAGATATTCTTAAAAAAATAATTGTAATAGCATTTATAACCTTTTCCGGTTTTAGTAGACAACCTAACAGATATATGTTTATATGAATTAGCTTATGGTCACCCCCAGCAATAACATTTTCATGGTTAATATTCCAGCTGTCTAAAAACTTTGCTTAATAACATGAGAAATATAAACTTAAATTCTACTGGTTATGCATCATCAAAACTTGCAGGCCTCAAATGTTTGATGTTCACAAATTTCATGTGACAAGAATTGAAAAGGAAATAAAAACAATGGACTAAAGTTGTGAGCTAAAAAGAAATTTTGTCATACAGCTTTGATACAGTCATATACATGGATGTAAAAGTTATCACAGAAATCTACTTGGGATGTACTCATTAATTCTAAGAGGGTAACTATAAAACTCCTCATTTCTGCTATCTCCTTTCCTCCTCTGGAAGGGAACCAACCACGGAACACCTCTATCGTCGTATGAGTGTCTTGCTTCGAGTGTGTTGTCTACTACTGTCCCGACAATCGTTGCAACAGTAGGAGGTGAAGAGAATATTGTGTTCAATATGTCATTAAACTGCAAGAAACATTGGACAAATTTTAAGTTTTAGATTGTCAATGATGGTGTAAAAGAAATGCCTACATGAACAAGTCGCTTATAAGGTAATTGCAAGTACAACTCATTATCCTAAAATCTACTGTCAAATGCATATCGCAAAATTATAACGAGGGATCATGTGAAGTAATGGTTCTTACCCATCCAGCTGGAGTTCTAACAGGTCCATGACCAGTAATATCTGTGTTCATCACGAAGTATTGAGGTATAGATATACCGAGGTATAGAGAGATTCCGAGCACATATATATTCCGCATGGAGTTTTTGTTCGCAAATTGGATGAAGGAAATACCAATAGCAGCTGCAGAAAATATTTCCATTCTTTAGTTATTGTTAATTAGATGATGACAAGAAGATCAACAAGCTGCTAAGGGAGAAATCACTTACCTACTATACTGTATAAGATGCAGTAGATAGCTGCAAATATAGGCAAAGGAATTTGAGCAAAGAATGCTCCAAATTTTCCTGAATAATAACAACTTGCGTTAATCATTGCTAGTCGTAAAACATAATTTGAGATGAAGAAAGCAAGGGACAGGGTGGCGGAGAGAAGGAGGGAGAGTTTATGTCGAACCAAATATGGAGAAGAAGATCATAAAAGCAGTAGAAATCTGAACAACTCTTCTACTCCCGACACGAGTTAGTCCCAGAAGGCCAACATTTTCGCTGCAGTTTTGTACCATTGTAAATTAGAAATGAAGCACCACAATAGTTAACTTTTTAAGGATTGGAAAACTTAAGTAGCTTTAAGAAGTAGCCTACTACACCTAAGTTGAGGATGTTAAGTAGCATAAAAGACTCGATACAAGATAAACTATATCTAACTGAAAAGCATGCCACTGCTACTATTTATCAACTGAACCAGAAGACGGTTAGCATTAAATCAAGTGAGTAATCAACCCTTACACAGATGCAGTAGTGCCAACAACAGCACCAAAGAACCCATCAAAGAGCTGTCCTATACCCTGGACAAGAAGCAAAGCACAATTGAACTTTCTAATGCTAAAAGTTAATCAGAGAGCCAAAGTAGTAGAAAAATTGTGCTCAAGTGAAAAGACATTGCTGAATCACTTGGTGGATGTCGCACCTGTAAGCCAATGCTTCTACTCACAACATGCGCCGGAGGGGGTGTCGCCCCGGCAAGCCTTGATGCAGCATAAAAAGTTGCTGTTGACTGCAAATAAATATTTGAGGTAAATTTGAAAGAGATCATAACAACAACTGCTTAAGTGAATGACATAAACAATTCGGATTTGGATCGCTGCAAGATCAAGAAGAATATACATAGAAGACTTAAAGGTGAACAAAATATCTCGAGGGAACGGCAGCCAAGTGATTATAGCAGAAAACAATCCTCGGGTGTGGTTCTCTTCTAAAGCCGTAATTTGTTAGTGGAACCAAATACTAAAACTCGTGTTACTAAAAGCAAATTTAATTCAAAGGGGAAGGAACAACATTTAAAATGAAAAGTGAACCTCTGCTGATGATACAAGTGCAGCACCCATCATTCCAAAGACATGGCTAGCTCTGAATATGGGAGTCCCCCACTGGAAAGGGTAAGGAACTTTGATCCTACACGCAGCAAAACATACATGTCAGAAGCAGAAAGAAAGCTGAAGACATTGTCATTATTTAATCCAGCTGAGTACCATGGAGCCGATGACAAGAGGAACGAATGGTCAATTCGGCAGCTCATCTTAGTTTGCTCCTTCACATGGTTGTACGCACCGGCAACAGTAAGAATAGCAGCAAAAGCCCAGATAAGCCCAATGCAGAGGAGCAAAGCAAACCTTTCAAGTATGGATTGGGCAACTGGATGTACACGTTGCATATACTGCAGATGACTTGACCAACATTACAATCTTCCAGTAAAGCGAAAGAAAATCGAAAATACAGTTGATGAAATAATATATTACCTGCTGGGAAATGACAAGTAGAATTAACATGGGAAGGCCAATCTCTATACAATCACCCACCTGATCAAATTATAGGATCATAAAGAAAACTGGATGAGGTTTATGCAACTCTTAGAGTAATGAAACTTTTAGATATTTGGGATATAATACCTGAGGAAAGCCCCTACCAAACAAACCAAGACCTACAACACAGACAAGTGGCGTAATGACAACAGGACTGAAAAACCTGCAGACATGAAGAAAGATGGCATGTCATACCTCCAACAGGAGAAGTAATAAAATGATGAAACATAATGGGAAGGCAATGGAAAGACAGAAAGACAATTCCAAAGATCAAAACCAAAACTAATGGTCCTTTTAATAAGTATTCAGAAGCAGAAAACACAACTTACCTCGTAAGTTTTCCCCAAACTTGGCCATATCCAAGTATTATGTTGATAATGGAAGACACTATCAGTGACCCTTGAATAGCTCTCATAGTGTGCTCGAATCTCTACAAACAACAATATAAGGGTAATGCATTAGAGATATCATCAGCAATTACCCCCGGTCATGAGCATTGACAACATACTTCACAGTTCACATTAACAACACAAATCCCCAAACTTTGAGGTAAAACACAGAGGAAGTAAAGTCAGAATCTGAAACCAGGGTGCTTAATCATTATGGGCATGGTGAATGTGAGAAGTAGATTAAAGTAATTTTTCTGTTTCTTCACGAGAGAAGTAGATCCATGGAAGCAGCATGCTTCAACTGTAAGATTCATGCACTCTATGTAATTCCAAGAACACGCACTAAAGGCCTTCTAGGACACCATGTCTTTTTTTCTTCTTCAAACTGTGGCTTTGACTTATCCTAATTCTTAAACAAGATTAAAATTTCATCACCATTTCTGCTTATAATCTTGTCTTCCACTATGATGCTTCTGCTCAAATTACAAGTGTACCTATCAGTTTTTTTTTGTACGGGAGAACATCTTGTCATCGAATATCATCTATAAACAAAGTATTTATCTCGGAACAAGCTACTTACCCAACAAAAAGTAGTCATCTGGTAGCTCCGTCATGTAAAACATTAAGCTTATCCCCCAAATAGGGCTTGCTTATCTTAAATTGATACGACTATGATTTCATCAGCAGTTTCGTATATGAGAATATCTTGTCTTCTATTGTACTTCTGCTTTCCACTAATCTCACTTTTGAACAAGTGAAGGAAAACTATATTTTTCAGATTAGATTTCCCACTGAGATCAAGAAATTCAAAGAAATGAAAGTTTTGCCTTATCAGCGGACCGCTTTAGATATCCACTTTTTATTTAAACCTATGATTCTAGCCGACTTATATTGGATCATATCAGTATAATTTGAGAAAGCAAAAATAAAATCCACCATACAATATCAAAGAATTAATATTAGAGTAATAAAGGTGTGATGTATGATTTAACTGAATTCATGATCTTAGAAAAATTAGAACAAGACCAGACAAGAGTTCGTCAACATAATTCTTGAACCTGCCTATAAACAATCTAAATCTTTGTTGACAACTGTCTATGAGTTCACCAACATAAGCCTTGGCCAGACGGGCAACACATATTGGCTAGTACCGTCCGCCAACAGTGCAAGGTATTTGATTCTCTATCAAGATCGTACAAGCTCTGCTACTAATTTGACGGAAGATAATTTATTCATAAACTCAATACATTTCTTTGACTTCTCTACCATTCTCCACTACTCTCTGCATTATGAAAATAACTGGCAATATCCCTATTTATAATAATAAAAAGCCTACTATATAATTCTCACTACAAATCCTATTTAGACATGAAATGAAGAAACTAATAATATCAAGTCCGAACAAATTTGGTTTACTACAACATCAAATTATTCTTCAACCGTGTCTAATCACTGAAATAGGGGGATGGACCTATTAAGGGTGTGATAAAAGAAAAATGATAGGTCTCCATAAAATACATTATACAAGTAATAGAGATAATACCTAAATAATAAATTTTATTACCTCATGCTCACTCCTGAAAGTACTTTCAGAGAGATCGTTAATGACCGACAGAGCTGATATGATGTAAGCAATTGACGGACCCATCACAGTGGGAAGTCTTGTGCCAAAAAGCGTTTGCAGAAGAGTATTCACTCCTGAAGTGAAAAGCAAAGACTGGATAACTCGAGCTTTGTCACCCTGCTCATAAAGATAAAGAGCTCACAATGTCAATATTACATCGAAAAGGTAACTCCAATACAAACAAGGGAAATGCTAGAGATATACCGGACCCCCACCCATCTGAGGTACCAGCACGGTGGCAATCATTACTGTTGTTCCAAGCATAACTATGTAGTGTTGGAAAGCCAGCAAAACAGTTTGTGCTGCAAAATGTAGAATCATGCAACTGATTAGAGAAAAAGACCAATAATATAATCAGGTTTCAGAATCTGCAACTCATTTACAGGTGGTGAAAACTTCAAATCATACAATCATTTTTTGGGAGGATAAGTTAGATCATGAAATTGTTACGGCCACGATTTTCTGAAATTCTTTTATTTCTTTATGTGATAACAAAGTAAAAATTCCAATTTACAGGAACAAGGCAAATAATCAGAAGTGATTGCTCAAGTGGGCCATATGCACCATAAACAAGGTAACTACAAACCAGATCTTATTGCTCAATAGGGAAACCTTTGTTCTATCAAAGTATATTCCTCCGGATGGTAAAATACAAGAATTGTCCTTTAGCTGAACAGCAGTTGATGTTGAGGCAATCTAGCAATGGTTAAGAGGATCTTTTGTCGTTATCAGAATTCAGTCATTCCATGGAGAAACTGCAACTCCTTTTGGTTGGGAAATTATTTATTGTATGAATGCAAATTTCACATTTATGGAAAGCCTTCCATGATACATTTCATATATCTGCATGTTAAGCAAGAAGCTTGACACCACTCAACTCCCCATTAACAGTTTGATTCTTAAGTCTTCCGATGATAGACAGTTTCCCCAAGAGAAAAAGAGAACATGTTTCAACTCGATACTAGAAACAAAAGCATTTTACTCGGCGGTCAGAGCAATCTCAACTCCAAACATTGGAGGAGCGGGGAGCTTTCTAAAATCACCATGCCTACTATGATTCCAATTCCTTCACCTGTCGATTGTCAAAAAAGCATAAGCACCAATTGACTCACATGAAAAAGTGATCATTACATGTCTCGGACGATTCAGAAGCTATAATGAATTTTAAGTCGATAACGTCTGCAGAAACTTTTCCTTTTCCTCATTATCCTTGAATCCCACTACCCTTGGAAGCGATTAAGCTCAATAAGATGGCCTACGTCGTTTGATAAAGTGCCTCCCTCATCCTCTCTTCTTTTTGGAAGGTAGCGGCCTTTCGTCTATCTAATCTTTGGCTCATCTGAATAGCTTTAAATTTGTTTGTCTGTATAGTACTCAACGCGCTACATTAAAATTTTGCGACCACAGTGCAGCAGAAAGTGTAGATCCAACCATGCAACGTCACATCCCATGCAAAAGAAGAAAACTTCCGACAGGCTTATCTGATTCTACTATTGCACATGAAATGGACTCTTCACTGAATACATAGCTCATATTAACAATTGATGACAAAAATGAGTAAACTGAGTAATGGGATCGAAGCTTGGGAAGCGATGTCAATATAGGACTATAGGTTCACGGTACGGGGATTAGCTCAATTTGGCAACATTATTGGTGTATTCTGATCAATCCCATTCCATTTCTATCCCGCTTGAGGAAACCTCCAAGTTATCAATTCTCCATGTTGGAAGGGAGACTTAACTCTTCAGTAATTCATTATTCTGACAGTTAATCTTACGATAACCGGAACAATTTAACCTCTTGTTTTTGTGATTGTCTCGCAATAAGAGCGAACAAAGCTAAGACCATGTAGAAAATTGGCATCAATTTATACCAAAGAAAAGGAACACAAAAAGGACTACAGGAAAGAAGCTTTACTTTCTCAAAGATAACAACAGCACACAAGTTCCAACAGTCAGAAACTAAAACATAGATATGTTTAAAAAAAGAGACCATAGAAAGGTTGAACCTTTTACAAGTTGATTCTTGTTCAGCAAAAAAGGTTTTCAGTAGGAATACTTTTAGATTTTAAAATTCACTCAAACCATGAAAATGAAAACACAAACTTCACAAAAAGGAAGGTGTCAATTTTTCATCTTTATCTTTACAAGTAGATTCTTGTTCAGCAAAATTCTTACTTTTAGATTTTACGGTTCTCCCTAACCAAGAAAATAAAAACACAAACTTTACAACAAAAACATCAATTTCAATCCCAATACTTTAAGATTATAAAATTCACCCAAACCCAAGAATGAAAAAGACACAAACTTTAACAAAACAAAGTGTCAATTTTTCCTCTTTATCTTTTAAGTAAGGCATATATTCCACTATAAATAGCTTAAATTAAAGAAATGAAAAAGAATACTAACGCCAAGAAGGATTTGAGTGTATGCAATAGTGAAGCTGAAGTAGTTGCTCTGCCGGAGGAAACATAGGTCCTCTGGCTGAACCAAGTGGCATTGCTGGTGGCGCCGCCGCCTGTTGCGGCGGTGGCTGGTGGTTGTGTTCATGATTATGTGTCTCCCCCATAATTCTCTCTCAAAAATATCTACAGAATGGTGCTAAAGGTGGAGTCTTTAAACTTAGTTTCCAAGAATCAGCACCGACATGAAATCTGAGCTTAAAAATTGAGTCTTTTTTTCCCTTTTCTTGAAATGACTAACATTAATTACAACAGTAAATGAAATTTAAATATCTCTCAAATTTTGAGTTTAATAAGTACTGAAACATGCAGATAATAGACACCCCAGTTTTTGTTTTTTTTTTTAATTTAGTACTATATAATATAATTTTATTTATTTCTGATAAGGGATAAGAGGAGGGAAAAAAGATTACATTTTTAACGTAAACTGGTTAAGGTATTTGTTATTTTCGAGGAGCATAACGCATAGCATGGGAAGGAAGGAGACATACCGCGTGGGTTCCACGAATTTCGATGTCCTACTTTGTAAGTACCCTTGATTCTTCAGTTATTTACGACATTGACATTCTTGTACTTTTAATTATAACGCAAATTATTAATTTCATTTTCAAACTATAATAACCTTAAAAATACTTTTTTACTTAATTAACTGAACTTAAATATACCTCTAATCTTGCTACATGAGTGAAATACACCCCTAAATTTTTGTCAAGTTTATGGTTATTTTCAACACTTCTTTCAGTTTTTTTATTATGAGTTTCAAACTTCTACAAGAATTTGAGACCATTTAATATGTCATGTGGCAAATTGGGTATGAATCTAAATTTAGTTAATCAAGTAAAGAGATTTTTAAGACTGTCAATAGTCGGATTTAAAACTAATAATTTTCTTCAAGTTATACGACCTTACCTAATCAAAATGCGTAACTGATAATTTCATCATTATAATTTAGAAGATATTTATGCCTGATATTTGAATTAATAATTGATTTAAATAAAATTTAATTAGGACAATAGGAGTTTTAAGAATTTTAAAAGATATAAAAAGGATGAGAGGGAAAAAGCTTTGATGGAAGAAAATAGACACACAATAAAAATAAAAATAAAAACCATCATTTTCTTAATTTTTTTTTTGAATATTCTAGTTTGAATTGAAATGATGATGTTGTACGGACTAAAGAGAATAAAGGGGCAATAATTAAAGGGAAGGAAAATGAGAAGAAAACAAATTAGGAGCTTATTTGAGTACTTTTTTTTCCCTGTAAAGTGTCTGCCATTAGCAAATAAAGACAGACAGACCATTGTCTAGTTATAACCTTATCTTTTCCTAATTACCCAAACTCTTCTATCAAATTCTAAAGGGAAAATACATAAAAATCCTTCTGAACTTGGCACGAAAACTTACTTTAGTACTTCAACTACACGGATGTTTAAATACCCCTAATCTCATTTAAAGTGAATAAATACCCACCCACCCCCAATCCCCTTTTTCTTCTTCTGCAAACCACCCCCCAGCCCTTTTCACTTATTTTGAACCCCCTTATCTCGCCCTTTCTCCTTCTTCGAGCACCCCCATTGTACCTTACCTCACTTGCATCTTAATCTTCATCTTTTTTCTTTTTTTTTTCAGATCTACTAAAGAGAGAAAAATCATTAAACTTCGTTCCGATCAAACTTGAGATTTCTGTCAAACAAAAGAAAATTTCATTAACACATTTTTATGATTTCAAAATTATGATTGTTGTATGTCATGAAAAAATAAGGGTTTTTGAAGATGGAATATTGGAAAGGATTGTTTTTTTTTTTTTACTAAAGGGTCGAATTCATCTACATTTTCAGTTGATTTATTTGTCCTCAAATACCAAAGAGAGCAATAAATCGGTAAAAAATTCAATGTAGGTCCATATTTGTTGCAATCTCACATCAATGGATATTGATAGAAAATGTATGAGAATTTTCTCAAAAGAAATTAGTGAAATTGTTAGAAGATATTGAGGTTGAAAATAGAGAAGTCATTAGT
>JAJOOO010038171.1:0-14772 GCA_029582685.1 Solanum piurae
AATATTGAATATTTGTTCTTTAGTTTTACATTGGTTTAGACAATTAAAATACATAATCTAATTTTAATTTTCTTTAATATTTAGTCATGTAACTAATACTTATTAAACTTATTTTAGCATGATTTAGTACTTTTAAATTATGATCATTTTCATTATGACTTGTTAATTTGCAATATATTGATTTACGCGATTTCATTATTATTATTTTTTTGTTGGATAGTTTAGTGTCATTAATCATATCATATTTTGTGTTATTTTTTTAAAAAAAAACACCTTAGATAATTGTATTTTGATAGGATTAAAGAAATATTTGAAGTACAAGTAAATTATATGTTTGTATGAATACTTGATGAGTCCACGATTTGGACTCATTTAGGACTTCATTATAATTGATTTAGTGTCCTCAAATGCATATTTTGTGCCAGTAACTGATGTAAATCCTTGATTTTCAGGTATTTGGATTGAGGAACAAAGCATGGATACTAATGAGCAAAAAGGAACAAGGCAGCTGAAAGAATAAAGAAAAGAAAGCTTGAGGATCGCCTAATCCATTGGGCGAGTTGCCGAATGGCCATTGTCTCACCTAATGTTTTAGTGTACTAAGCCCTGAAGGAGAAAATCAAGTCGATGAAAGAAAGGAGTAGTCGGCGAGTCGCCAAATGGTTCCGCGATGCATTGCCATATCGCCTAAAGTACAAAACCTGAAGATGCTGAAGGCCAAAGCAAAAAGGCGATGGAATTGATCAAAGGGCGGATCGCCGAGTGGATCGGCGATCCTGACTTATTGCACCGAATGGTCCTTCGCAACATATTTTTGGTGACTATAAATACATTTTTTAAATTCTTAGTTTAGTATCTAGCATTCAATAGTTTTCATTATTATTCAATTTTCAAGTTTGAGAGCTTAGAACTGAGTTTAGAAACAATATTTCCTTAGCTTTGCAGATTTGAAGATTTCCATTTAAGAGAAATTAGAAGTGGGTGTTGAAGATTCTTCATCGTAGATCTTTGTAAAGACAATATCAATCTTACTCAGTTGATGGAAACACAATTTGGTAACGATTTTTACCTTTTTCTGATGTCTAGCTAAAACCCAATTCTTGGGGTGTGATTATGGGTTGATTTAGCTGCTGGGTATTGTTAAGTGATAGTGTAAATGTCGTTTAAAAATGATTTCATTCAGTAATTGTGGATTAATCTAAAGGGTTGTAGTTGCAAATGCAACTCTACCTTCGTGTTTTTGGCTTGCTCGAGAGAGAGATTTTGAAACCAAGATTACTGATTTGATGGTTTGTGGGTATTGGGTTGTCATGGGTTCAGCTCGAGAGAGTGAACCTTAAACCCTTTTCCACACATTCATCTCGAGAGAGTGAATGGACTAAAGCGTAGGCTGTTCTTAATTGCTTCTTATTGGTATTCGAGAGAAACCAATTTGATTCGGGGTAAATTGTTTGAGAGAAAATTTATCCCCACTAAAGTCTAGCTTATTCACTAATTTACAGCTATTTAATATTAATTGCAATCACCCAATTGTCTACCTTAGCCAATAATCCAATTACTTCCCAAGAACTCGTCTCTATACTCGCTATTTTCATGTTATTTGCTGTTGTAGCTAATAGTTGAAACCAAATCCCCCTGATATTTGACACTTGTGTCACCCCTAACTTGAACTATGCTTTTAATCATAAATGTTTTTAGCTATAATTGACTTGAGCATATTCATGCTTTCCTATTGATTCTCAAATACGTACCACTCCTTTGGGACTCCACCCCAACTCACTTAGTTGGGTTATATTACTACTTAACGATTGTTGACGCTTAGTATTGGATGAAGTGTCCTGATACATTAATCAAAATGGCGCCGCTGTCGGGGACTTCTTCTCCTCCAGTTCCAGCACAGGAAGTGGTGCTTGCACCACCAGTTCAGGGTCCTCCCCCTAAGTCTATGAACAGATGAAAGACTGAGGGGCTGAGGACGATCATTGAGGAGAAACGTCTATCCATGGATGGGGTGATTGATAGGTACCCTGATATTATGAGTTGTCTGAAGTCTCATAAGTTCCTGCTCTTCACAAAGCCTCGTGGATTGTATATTACAAGTTGGGTTAGAGAGTTCTATATTGCGTACAGTGCCTTGATACCACAAAATAAGAAGTAGGCAACAACATTTAAACCGGTTGACTATGTAGTTGTCCGGGGGGAAGAGGGTGTAATGCAATTTTCCTGCCATTAATGTTGTCCTAGAGTGCACTACGAGACTTGAAGATGAATGGATTCATATGATCAGGACAAAGACACTGGACAATATTTAGAAGTGGTTAGCTCCGTTGATATCTGATGGCACTCTGAAGTGGTTGGAGGCAGGGGCTCCAATAGAAAAGAAAGACTTGAATGTAGCAGCAAGGTATTGGTTTGTCTTCATCAGCTTCATGATCATGCCATACCAAAATGAGTCTATTCTCCACCTTGCCAAGGTAGCCTATCTAGGCTGCATCATTGATGGGAGAGGCTCAATTTGGGGATGATTATAGCACAGGAGATGGTCATGAGGGCCAAGCAGTGCCAGACCTCACTTCCCTTCCCGGTGTTGATCACCGAGCTATGCAAATGGGCTTGAGTTCCGAGAGATTTAAAGAAGGATGTTGAAGTGATTCCCACATCCTCTACTGATATCCGGAGGATTGAGGTAGAATATTTGAAAGATGAGGTAGAGAAAAAGAAGAAGGCAACACCGGTAGATGTTCCCTGGTTGTGGACACAGACTCACTACCTGCAGAGGCAGTTTTGCCTACTCCGGCCCCTGGGCCTTCATGTACTTCTTGTGTTGTACCTTCTGACATCCCTAGTTCTTCTCCTACTACACTGCCTCCTAGACCTGTTGCTGCTGGTGTCTCTCAAACCCCGTTTACTCAGATTGCATTACTCCGGATTGGGCAACTTACCCATTCTACCAATCGTTGGGCTGCCAGACTCGAGGCCTCCATTCTGGGTATGATTCAGACTGTCCTGGCCTATGTTGTGACACCATTGAGTGCTACCATTGACGCCCTTGCGACTAGGATATCGGTGTGATAGCGTGGTCAACGGGCCACCGAGGAGGTGACGACTTTAAATGACGCTTTTGCTGTGTTGAGGAGCGATGTGGATCAGCTGAATTCCACCGACATATCCATGATTTTTGGGACAGTGGAGATCCCAGATGTACCAGATATCCTTCAGGCTACCACTGGAGATGAGATTAAAGTGGAGGATTCAACTGATCCTGAGTCTGAGGCGGAGACGGATGAGGAGATGCTTGAGGTGGCTGAGGAAGCTTCGTATGAGGGCCTTAGTAAGATCAATGAGGCCATGGTAGATGCAGATGTGCAAGCTTCTTTGGCGGATACACCCTTGGCTAATCCTAGTGCAACCACTGTTCCCTCTGAGGTGACCCCGTGGACTGATGCTCAAGTCCAGATTGATGCACCGGGCAATGATGCCCATACAGATGGAGTGACGGAGTAGACATGATCCCTTCTTTACCTCCCTCTCTATCTTACTTTATTTTGACTTTTGGATATTTTTGCTAGCATTTGAGGACAAATGATTTTATTTGTGGTGGGGTGAGGCCCACCTTTTGTGACTCTCTTGTTTTTTGTATATATTTGGGCTTTGAGCTATAATTGTGTGTTACACTATTTTTGTGGATGATTGAGCTTGTGGCTCCTTGTTTTAATTGTAGATGATTTTTGGACCCTTCCGAAAATATTATGCCACCTCTTGTTTGTGTTTGAATGTGGTTGTTCTCTTGCAAATTTAAGTATCGGTCTTGATCAATACCGATGACATGAATAGTGCTCATAATCGTTCAAAAATGAATGTGCGGCTACGATGAGGCCAAATAAAGTTGCATAGACAATATGTGAACTCTTTGCATCTTTGTGTGACTGGCCAAGTATTGAATTGAGTCTCTTGTGATGAGCATTGCACGCTAGAGAAAGTGTGGAGTCTTGTTTGACAGTGGTGTCAATGCCTTGTGTGATGAGCTTACCGTGAACCATGTATGATGACACCTAGAATTTACCATGTTGGTCTTGTTGACTAAGTGATGCAATCTCTTGATATGATCTGAGGAAACTTTGAATAGTGAAACAATTTGACATTATACCTCTTTGTGGCCTACCTTGTAAGTGCGTGAATCCCGTTTGAACACCCTTTGAGCCTTAGCCTTTTCTTGGAAGAAACTTGATTAAATTTTGACCTTTCTTGACCCATTACCCATAATCCTCATGATTTGTGGTTTGTTTGAATAACCAACTTAGGCCAGAAGCCTAAGTTGGGGGTGTGGTCAAAAGAGAAGGTAAAATAAGAAGTGCAAGAAAGTCCCCTTTGACCCATGGTTTTGAGAAAAATGGAACCCCTCCATATAAAAAAAGGAGAAAAAGAAAAAAAGAATGAAAAAGAAAAAGAATGAAAAGTTGTGGAATATAGTTGTGAAAGTGCAAAGAAAATGGGGTGTCCAAGCAATCCATGGAAGATGAATAATGGGGTGACTTTTGAGCACGAATGAGAATGACGCAGAAAAGGAAAGGAAGTGTTGTTCACACCACATGTCATGAGGATTACAACCATTTAGTCTAAATGACCATACCTTTGCACTTAGTCCCATTACAAAGCCATGAAAAGACCTTTTTGATCTTGAGTGAGCTAAAACAAGGGTTGATTGGAAAATACAGGCAAACCTATAGGTGAAGTCATGCATTGAGTTCATCTTTGTGAGTGTGAGCGTCACATTTGATTCCGGAGCTTTAAAATTGTGAACCATTGTATGTGAATATGGAATCATTTTTTGTGCGAGGGCATTTGAGTACCTTTGTTGAGCTTGAACTTGCATTTGAAGCAAGTATTGTGAGCTTGAGATTCTTTGATAATGGTAAGTCACAACTTGAATCTTTGAGTGCACAATTGATCTTTGCATGAGTAAGTTGAGTCTTCTTGTGTGCATTCATGATTGAGTATTGTGTAGCACTGTTTGAGACATCCTTTTTGAACTACTGAACTTGAGTTTTTCTTGAGGACAAACAAAAGTTTAAGTTGGGGGTGTTGATGAGTCCACGATTTGGACTCATTTAGGGCTTCATTTTAATAGATTTAGTGTCCTCAAATGCTTATTTTGTGCCAATAACTGATGTAAAACCTTGATTTTCAGGTATTTGGATTGAGGAACAAAGCATGGATACTAATGAGCAAAAAGGAACAAGGCAGCTGAAAGAACGAAGAAAAGAAATCCCGAGGATCGCCTAATCCATTGGGAGAGTCACGGAATGGCCATTGTCTTGTCTAATGTTCTAGTGTGCCGAGCCCTGAAGGAGAAAATCAACTCGGCAATAGAAAGGAGTAGTCGGTGAGTCGCCGAATGGTTCTGCGATGCATTGCCATATCGCTTAAAGTACAAAACCTGAAGATGCTGAAGGCCAAAGCAAAAAGGCGATGGAATTGACCAAAGGGCGAATCGCCGAGTGGATCGGCGATCCCGATTTATTGCACTGAATGGTCCTTCGCAGTACATTTTTGGCGACTAAAAATACATTTTTTAAATTCTTAGTTTAGTATCTAGCATTCAATAGTTTTCATTATTATTCAGTTTTCAAGTTTGAGAGATTAGAACTGAGTTTGGAGACAATAGTTCCTTAGCTTAAAGATTTGAAGATTTCCATTTCTGAGAAATCGGAAGTGGGTGTTGAAGATTATTCATCGTAGACCTTTGTAAAGACAATATCAATCTTACCCAGTTGATGAAAACACAATTTGGTAGCAATTTGTACCTTTTTATGATGTCTAGCTAAAACCCCAATTCTTGGGGTGTGATTATGTGACTATGGGTTGATTTAGCTGCAGGGTATTGTTAATTGATAGTGTAAATGTTGTTTAAAAGTGATTTCATTCAGTAATTGTGGCTTAATCTAAAGGGTTATAGTTGCAAATGCAACTCTACCTTCGTATTTTTGGCTTGCTCGAGAGAGAGGTTTTGAAACCAGGATTACTGATTTGATGGTCTGTGGGTATTGGGTTGCCATGGGTTCAGCTCGAGAGAGTGAACCCTAAACCCTTTTCCACACATTCAGCTCGAGAGAGTGAATGGACTAAAGTGTAGGCTGTTCTTAATTGCTGCTTATTGGTATTCGAGAGAAACCAATTTGATTCGGGGTAAATTGTTTGAGAGAAAATTTATCCCAACTAAAGTCTAGCTTATTCACTAATTTACAACTATTTACTATTAATTGCAATCACCCAATTGTCTACCTTAGCCCATAATCCAATCACATCCCAAGAACCTGTCTCTTTACTTGCTATTTTCGTGTTATTTGTTGTTGTAGCTGATAGTTGAAACCAAATCCCTCTGATATTTGACACTTTTGTCACCCCTAACTTGAACCATGCTTTTACTCGTAAATGTTTTTAGCTATAATTGACTTGAGCATAGTCATGCTTTCCTATTGATTCTCAAATACGTACCACTCCCTTGGGACTCGACCCCAACTTACTTAGTTGGGTTATATTACTACTTAATGATCGTTGACGCTTAGTATTTGATAAAGTGTCCTGATATGTTAATCAATACTTTACCGAAAAAATTTGAAAATCCAAAAAACCAAACAAAATTTGAGAAAACCCGTGGTTGAAAAACCCGAGGTTTATTGGTTTGGTTTGGTTTATAAATTTAAAAATCTGACACAAATGGTTTGGTTTGATATCTGAAAACCCTAAACCAACCCAACCATGTACACCCCTAGAATGAGGTATGTTTCTAATTTACTTACTGGCTAGTGTGAGGTAGTAATATCATTACAATAGTTTTGATATTTTCTGTTAAATTCCAATTTAATTTTGTTCATGATATGAATTTTATTAAATATGAGCAGATTGTTATAGGCTCAGATCTTTCTTGTTTGCTAGGTTTGCAGGGCATATTAATTGACTTGGGTTACTCAGACTTCACCCTATCACTCACAATCCCTTTTACCCCACTCCCAACAAAATAGAGTGCAATTGTCCCCAATGTACAAAATGTAAAAAGTAAAAGATTGGGTGAAGCAAACCAATGGCGCATAGCGTCGAAGACTCATCAACAAACGGGTGGGTCCTATTTCCCGGTTCCCACTGGAACAACACTTGGGTCACCCTCAGTAGTGCCCACGTCATCTATCACATCACCCTTAGTAGTGCTATCAATCACTCTAACCGCACCATTAGTGGTGCTCACATCATCTCTCACAACAGTCATAGCCTCTGTGGTGGGTATAGAACTCGATACACCAAGATGACCCTCACGAACCCTCTGCTGGCGCAAGTCCTCATCCACAATGGAGGCTCTTCTAGCCTTCTTGGTCTACTAGCGCTCTCGCTTCTTAATCCGTGCATCCTCAGTAGCATCAGAAGTGCGACTGGAGCAGGGCCTCTTCTCACGAGCACGGGTGGGCTCGGGCTGTACTGTGTCCTCACTGAATAAAGAATCAAGCACTGTATCATCAAATAATGCAGTGGGTGCAGACTTTGGCTCATATGTGGGTAGGGCACGGATGACATCAAGGTCGGCCTACAGACTGTCTAACTCGGTCCGGAAAGAGGACAAATCTGTAGTGGGGGCTGGTTGCGCGAGAACTCTAAACTCGAAGGCATCCAGGCGCTTATGAATAGCCTGGACCTTCTGGTCCATCATGGTCTCCATCTTCTTCTCCATCCAAACCTCGGACTCTGCAATAGACCGTTGCATCCATGGATTCACATGTTGGAGAAGCGTGGCCATCTGAGCCTCCAATCTCTGAACTTGAGCCAAGGGCACAACATTAGCTCCTAAAGATGGGGTGGCTCTAGATGTGCTAGGGGGCTGACTGGTGGACTGAGATGGGTAGGCCGGGGCATTAACAGTGTGGACTGGAGGGGCAGGGTCCTCACCCTGCGTCTGCTCCATATCATCTACTAAATCTACTCCTAATGGCAGCACCTCAATCTGTGGACCACGTCGTGGGGCCGCTACGCTGGCCTCATCCCGAATAAGGTCGATGTCAAGGGTTCCGGTAGCCTGTACCAATTTTTCACAATGCCAGATAGGCAATCCAGAATCCCTGCACAACTGGAAGATCATACACGGGAAGAGTAAAGTAGTTGTAGACCTGAACGCCCTCTCAAGGATCTCTGCCAACATCATACAGGCAAAGTCAATCTCGAACCCAGCTACCAAAGCAGAAACCATCACTGCTTTATCCCAAGTAAGCGCATTATCGGCCTTAGTGGGCGATACCATGTTCCGAACCAAAAGCCAGAAGAACTTGGCTACCAATGTGAGGGTGGCCTTCTTGATGCTTAAGCCTGGGGTGGTGACCCACTCTGCTCGCTCTCAGTCAGTAGCAATGTAGTTTGCCAGCCAGTGTAATATGGTCTCCCCTTTCTTTGCACTTCACTGAAACTCCCCACTTCGCATGATGTCCCATATGTAGTAAAACTCGGCCGTATTGAGTGCCCAAGTGCGACTGGGGCCGTACAGGAACCGGCGGATGGTTGTCTCAGATATACCCACAGAAAACCCACACACTAGTGTTGCCGTGAGTGGGGCCTAGGCTCTGGGCTTGACATTTTTGTGAATAGAGCCTCGGAGGGTGGCTGCATAGGAAGCATAGAACTCCCTTACTATCTACTCTCTATAAGTCCCGGGGTACCGATCCATCCACTCGCATTTGTGTTGCTGAAATAGCCGGTGGATGTCGGGTATTGTGTGGAGGCTCCCCGTGAGAACTCTACGCTCCTCTGTGATAAGGAGGGACATCTTCTCTTTTTTGTTTAACATCTTGGCATCCTTGTAGATTTTCCATTGACCCTCCACGCACCATCTATTGGGCTCCTCAGCAACCGGAGCAGGGTCGGTGTTTGGTGGCACTGGAACCTCCCCCAAACTAGTAGCCTCATCAGACGAGGCAGCCCTGCCATGTGAACTCGAGCCTGTTGCAGAACCAGAAGCAGACCCTGAAGAAGAGGTAGACTCAAAATCGGAAGCAGACCCAGTTGATGATCCGATCAGTGTATCCTCCTCATCAGACTGGGAGGAAGTGACTACGTCGGGAACCACCTACTTGGATTGATTCCGGGTAGTCCGTGGTGCTGTGAGGGATGTCCTTCTAGTAGGGAGGGGGGGATAAATGTGGGGTCTTTATCCACATCAGTATCTTCGTCAATTAGTTTGCGGGTTGGTGCCATTGATTTGAACCTACCCGTTGCAGCGACGGCCAGAGCTTTCTTTCGAGCCATGGTACGTGTGAAGGGTGAATTAGTACCAATATAACCTAAAAACACACTCGAAATTTTTTTAGAACCAAGAATGAACCAAAACAAAAATTGAATTTTTTTCTAGATAGTGGCCACCTACGGTGGGTATCTACGGTCCGTGGATCCCCTCCATAGGTCAGAAGTTCCAAAAGGTTGGGCTCTGATGGAAACCACGGATGTGCAGAACGGTCTGTAGATTGACCTACAGACCGTAGTCCACCTTCGTGGTTCCACATTTAGTGGAATTGCTATGTGCCACAAACCACGGACCTGATTTATGGTCCGTAGACTGACCTACGGTCCATAGACGGGGTCTCATAGATCAAGTATGTGCCAGGTATCCAACATGCCTCATGTTTAAACCAATTTTCGACAATTTCAATCATTCATCCTAA
Source organism: Solanum piurae (assembly GCA_029582685.1). Taxonomy (NCBI): domain Eukaryota; kingdom Viridiplantae; phylum Streptophyta; class Magnoliopsida; order Solanales; family Solanaceae; genus Solanum; species Solanum piurae. The sequence continues at coordinate 9,696 of JAJOOO010038171.1, forward strand.
GTGTAATCATGCATTTCAACTCAATTTATAATAGTTTGTCATCTCTAGGCTCCAATTACTCATTTTTTAACATGTATTGCATACAAAACTAGGAACCCTAGGTCGAAACTTTCATTTAGACCAAATTTTCACCAAGTTATTTAATTACTAAGACTACACAATCACTATCTATCATCCCATTGGTGTTTCTAACATACAATTCATGAGGAACACATACAATATCACACGCATGGTCAAGATTCACTTACTGACTTTCAATAACAAACACTGAACCAGAATTCAAAGTGAAGGGGAAGTCGATTACCTTACAAGCAAATGAAGTGGGTGATGGTGTGATGACTTTACACTTTCAACAACTTCTTACTAGCCTTTTCACCGAACCTAGACACCGGAACCTCTGTTAAATGGGGAATGAGGGAATTTGGGAGAGAGGAGAGTGAATTGGGAATATGGGGAAATGGAAGGAGAGTGATTTGTGGGGGATTTATTGGATATAGTAGTAATAAGGAGGGATTTTAGGAGATGAGACGTTTTAAAAAAAGGTAGGGGGGAGTTTTGGTAATAGGGGGGATGTTTAAAATAAGGAGGGGTTTTATTAAAAGGGTTCCGGGTCAGGTCAGGCAGAAACTAGGGTTTGGATCCACGAGACCCCGTCTACGGTCCGTGGGTCGACCTACGGACCGTAGATGGGGTCCATAGGTCACTTTCTAACTTAGAATAATTAGTGGTCCTACTTGGGGTCTATGGATACCATTCACGGTCCGTAGTTTGACCTACAGACCGTCGATGGTCTCCGTAGACCTCTACACCAGACATTTTCTGCAGAGTTTGCTTTTCGACCCTACACATGTAGCAACCGTTAGGCCTTTCTTTTTACATTTTCTAGACACTTTTTAGACATAAACCCTATGTTATATCTAGCCAGCACTAAAACAAAAATAAAACTCTTACCTAAAGGAATACAGAAAGGCAAAATAAACAAAGAGAACTACTAATCCAAAAAGAAAAACCTATAGTTGGCTAGATTGTACATATTGGATTGCCTCCCAAGCAGCGCTTGATTTAACATCGCGGCACGACGCATGCCTCTTGATTACTCAGACTTCATCAAGGTAGTAGGCTTCAACAACTTCTTGCACACTTTCCATGTTTCCCAGATAAACCTTGATCCTTTGCCGTTTACCTTGAACCTTGTTCCCTCACTGTTTTTGAGCTCGACCGCTCCATGTGGGAGCACTTGTGTGACTAAGAATGGACCGGTTCACTTGGACTTGAGCTTTCCCGGAAACAAGTGTAACCTAGAGTGGAATAGAAACACAAGATCATCCACAACAAATTCTCGCTTTTCAATCTGTTGATCATGATATTTCTTCATATTCTCCTTGTTCAAGGCACTCATTCTCTGATTCGATGCGACGCCCCAATCCAAATTTAGCTTCTTTAGCGCCCACATAGCCTTATGATCTAGCTCTACCGGCAAATGGCAAGACTTCCCACATACAAGTTGGTAGGGGGACATACCTATGGGAGTCTTGAATGTGGTGCGATAGGACCATAGAGCATCATCAAGCTTCCTTGACCAATCAGTTCTATTATCATTCATAATCTTAGCCAAAATATACTTGATCTCTCTGTTGGACACTTCAACTTGCCCACTAGACTGCGGATGATAAGGAGTGGCCACATTGTGGCGGACGTCATATTTCTCAAGTAGCACCTTGAACAACTTATTACAAAAGTGGGAACCTCTATCGCTCATAATCGCCCTAGGTGTACCAAATCTGGAGAAGATGTTCTTCTTCAGGAGTACGGTGACACTTTTACCTTCATTGTTGGAAAGCGCAATTGCTTCCACCCACTTTGACACATAATCAACCGCAACAAGAATATACTTCATCCCATGTGAACTCACAAATAGACCCATAAAATCAATACTCCATATATCAAACAACTCTATTACCAAGATCGAATTCATAGGAAGCTTTTGCCTTTTTGAAATTCCTCCTTCTCTTTGGCAACGATCACACGACTTGGCAAAATCATGAGCATCTTGGTGGATGGTAGGTCAGTAATACCCACACTGCAAATTTTATGCGCAGTCTGAATATGACTATGATGCCCACCAACAGGCGATGAATGGCACGACTTTACTATACTCAACACGACCTCGGGCACACAGCGACGAATAATCCTATCTACACAACTATGGTACAAGTAAGGCTCATCCCAAAAGAACTTCTTCACATCATGCATAAACTTTTTCCTTTGGTGAAAAGACAAATCCGGTGGCACCAGACCACTTGCCAAGTAGTTAGCAAAGTTTGCGAACCAAGGAATTAGATTATGAGAAGCAGTCAATACCTGTTCATCCAGAAAAGCATCATTAATTTCAGCCCTATCACCAAGTTTGAGCATAGCTTCTTCCTCCAATCTGGACGAGTGATCGACAATCTGATTTTTAGTCCCCTTTCTATCTTTCACCACGAAGTCGAACTCTTGCAGCAACAACACCCATCTAATCAACCTCAGTTTTGCATCCTTCTTAGCCATCAAATACCTTAATGCAGAATAGTCAGTATGCACAATGACCTTACTACCAAGCAAGTAGGAACAAAATTTCTTGAATGCGAAAACCACTGCAAGAAGATCCTGTTCAGTCATTGTATAGTTCTTCTGAGTCACATTTAGAGGTTTGCTAGCATAGTAAATAGGATGAAGAATCTTCTCTCGCCTCTGTCCCAATACCACACCAAGCGCCACTCCACTTGTATCACACATCGCTTGAAACGGTTGCCCCCCAATCCGGTGAAATAATGATAGGTGCGGAAACTAGCTTTTCTTTCAACTCTCCAAATGCTCTCAGAGAAGCATCATAAAACTCAAACCTACACTCCTTTTCAATCAATTTGTACAAAGGGTGTGCAATTTTGGAGAAATCCTTGATAAACCTCCTATAGAACTTTTCAAGCCCAAGAAAACTTCTAACACCTTTTACAGATATAGGTGGTGGAAGCTTTTCTATTACCTCAACTTTCGTTCTATCAACCTCAATACCTTTCACAGAGATCCGATGAGCCATAACTATCCCTTCTTTCACCATGAAGTGGAACTTCTCCCAATTGAGCACAAGATTAGACTCTTCACACCGTTTAAGCACCTCGGCCAAATGATCCAGACAACGATCAAAAGATTCACCTACTACAGAGAAATCATTCATAAATACCTCAATAGTGTCCTCTACCATATCAGAAAATATCGACATCATACAATACTGGAAGGTTGCTGGAGCATTACACAACCGAAATGGCATCTATTTGAAGGCAAAAGTCCTATAAGGGCAAGTGAAGATGGTCTTCTCTTAGTCTTCTGGAGCTATGGAAATCTGATTGTTGCTCGAATAACTATCAAGAAAGAAATACCAACCTTTACCAGCAGGTCGGTCCATCATTTGATCTATGAACGGCATAGGAAACTGGTCCATTTTTGTCCAAGCATTTAAATTCCGGTAGTCCATGCAAACTCTCCGTCCAGTCACAAGCCGCATCGAAACAAGCTCATTTCTCTCACTAGGTACCACAGTAATCCCACCTTTCTTAGGCACATACTGAACAGGTCATACCCAGCTACTATCTGCAATTGGATAAATAACTCCAGCATCCAACCACTTGATGATTTCCTTCTTAACTACCTCTTGCATAGGCAGATTTAATCTTATCTGGTGCTCAATACTAGGCTTGTGATCCAGCATGAGTTGAATTTTATGAGAACAAATACCAGGAAGAATCCTAATAATGTCTGCAATAGTCCATCCAATAGCCCACTTGAATCTCTTTCACACGGAAACCAAAGCCTCAACTTGTGTCACATTCAAATGTGCCGCAATGATGACCGGTACAGTACCATCTCTCCCCAAAAATACATACCTCAAATGTGATGGTAGAGCCTTAAGCTCCAATTTCAGAGCCTCTTCAACAGACGGTCTAACAAGTGGAGAGTTGTGATTCTTCATGTCTAACTCCAATCTTGTTGGTTTTGAACGGAATTCAAACCTATCAAGTGCGGCGACCAATTCATCATAGTCTTGAATACCATCACTCTCAAAGTTTATCATTACCGCTGCTAGTGCATCAACACCCAACCTCTCTTCAATAGGTACCTCATAACCATTCTCTACAATATGCGTCACCACAAATACCGATTTGAGCTCACTACTCTGCTTCATGAACCTACAGTTATTGAAAGTTGCCTCTTCATTATTCAGTCTGAACTTCATCTGACCCTTTTCCATATCAACCAAGGCGCACCCAGTGGCAAGGAATGCTCTCCCCAGAATGATGGGAACCTCAGAATCAACATCACAGTCAAGAATCACAAAATCCGCCGGAAAGATAAACGACTCCACTTTCACTAGTACATCATGGAGCACACCAATGAGTCTCTTCACAGTTCTATCAGCCATGAGCAACCATATCGCAGTCAGTTTTGGATCTCCCAAACCCAACTTCTTGTAAATAGACAATGGCATCAGATTAATTCTAGCACCCAGATCACATAGCGCCTTAGCAAAATACAACAACCCGATGGTACATGGAATAGTGAAGGAAACATGATCCTCCTTCTTCTGCATAAGGGACCTTGTAGCAATAGTACTACAATGTTGCAACCTATCATCATCTTCGAAACTCACGACTCTTTTCTTTGTCACCAAATCTTTCATAAATTTTGCGTACCCAGGTATTTGCTCTAAAGCTTCTATCAACGGAACATTGATGGAAAGCTGCTTCAATATTATAATAAACCTGCGGTATTTGCTGTAACACCCCTCAAAATGAAGTAGGATAAAGTAGAGCCTCACATAGGTTTTTATGCATTAATAACTTGTTAAAAATAATGAAGAATAGCCTTTTAAGTCAGTTTTAAAGAGTTTGGAAGTCAAATGTCAAGGGACGACCAAGACGTTTGGAAACTAGTCTTTTACGTGTTGGTGTGTTCTAGTATGTTGTTCATGTTTTTATGTGTTGTTTGGAGTCTAAAATCAGTGGAGGTGACCCTAGTGTCTTAATAAATGTTTTTAGGG
>JAJOOO010038172.1:0-14657 GCA_029582685.1 Solanum piurae
GGCCAAAAACTCACTGATTTCCCACACTTAAACCAAATTTCCAGGTTCTGAACTTTTTCCAAAAGTGACTACTTCCAATTTCAAGCTTCTTCATATTCATTTTAAATTGTCGGATGTAACACAATTAAAACGAAATTACATAAAAACCCCTCATAGAACCTCATTATAAAGTCAACACAAAGTCATAGGCTCTTGCTTAACCTATCATTTTCCGAGTCGTTACACATAGTCACCAAAAGCAAACCACGAAGGGCCACTCGACGAAGTAAGTTGCGCTCGCCAACCACTCGTCGAGCCACCCATTGATCTCTTCCATCGCCTTTTTGCATTTTCACTCAACATCCTCGAGTTTTGTAACTTTGGGCAATCTATCCTTGCTTCGCGGAATTGCTCAGCGATTCGCCGACTGCTCCTTTTCGTCGTCGACTTGATTTCTTCCTTCAGGGATTGGCACACTGGAACTTTAGGCGGTTAAAATACCCACTCTGCGATTCACCAAGTGCTCTTGACAATCACCAGGCTTTCCTTTCTTCAGCATGTTTTGTTCCTTTTTGCTTATTAGTGTCCTTGCTTTGTTCCTCAATCCAAATACCTAAATATCAAGGAATTTACATCAGTTTATGCCACAAAATAAGCATTTGAGGACATTATATCTATATAAACAAAGCCCCAAATGAGTCCAAATCTAGGACTCATCGACACCCCCAACTTAAACTTTTTATTGTCCTCAAGTATAATTCAAGCTCAGTAGTTCCAAAAGGATGTCTCAGATAGTGCTGCATAAGACTCAACATGAATGCACACAACAGGGCTTAACTTACTCATGCAATGATCAATTGTGCACTCCAAGATTCAAATTGTGACTCGCCATTATCAAAGATACTCAAGTTCATAAAACTTGCTTCAAATGCAAGTTCAAGCTCAACAGAGGTACTCAAATACCCTCACAACAAAGACGTTCCATATTCACAGACAATGTCTCATCAATTTCAAAGTTCCGGAATCACAAACAATTGTCACACTCAGAAAGATGAACACATGCATGACTTCACCAATAGGTTTGCCTTTATTTCCAATCAACCTTCGTTTCAAATAACTCAAAATCACAAGGGACTTTTCAAGGCTTGTAATAGGGCTGAGTGTAAAGGTATGGTTATTTAGGATCAATGGTTTCTACCCTCATGAAGTGTGGCCTGAAAATCAATTTTCTCCTTTTCTTTAACATTTCAAACATTCTCATAATCCACCGCATTATTTAACTTTTTATGAATTACCGGAAACCCCATTTCTTTGGCAATATTCATCACCTATTTCACAACTTTTTCATTCTTTTTCTTTGCTTCTTTTCTCTTTTCTTTTTTGTTTTTTTACATGGAGGGGTTCCATCTTTTTCAAAACCATTCTCGAAAAGGGATTTTTCACACTTCTTGACATTCCTTCTCTTTTAACCACATCCCCAAATTAGGCTTTTGGCCTAAGATGGCTATTCAAACAAACCACACTTCATGAAGGTTATGGGTGAATGGATAAAGAGGGGTCACAATTGTTCAAGTTTTTTCCAAGAAAAGGATAAGGCTCAAGGGGATTCAACAAAGGTTCACATATTTCACAACGTTGGCCACAAAAGAGGTATATTGTAAAATTGTTTCACTCTTCAAAAAATTTTCCTAAGATCATTTCAAGGGCTTGTATCATTTAGTCAACCGGACCAACGGAGCAATTCTAGGTGTCATCACACACAATGTTCAAGGTAATCTCATCACACTAGGCATTGGCACCAATATCAAATGAGGCTTCACACTTTTTAGCTAGTGTGCAATGTTCATCACAAGAGACTCATTCGATAAGAGGCTAGTCACAACGAGATTCTATAAGTTCACACATTGTTTATGCAACTTCATTGGCCTCATTGTAGCCACACATTCATTTTTTTCAATTAATAGCACTATTCAAATCATCGGTATTGATCAGAATCGACACTCAAATTCGCATAAGAACAATAACAATCACACACAAAAGAGGTGGCATAAAAAAATTAAAATTTGGGTCAAAACCAAGTCCATTCAAAACAAGGAGCCACAAGCTCAACCATCCACAAGATTAATATTAAAACACAATTATAGATTACAAAATCCAATAGTCATAGATAAAATCAAATCACAAGAGGTAGGTATGGAAATACCTCACCCCACCCACAAAAGAAAAGTAGTTGTCCTCAAATGCAACTAAAACAAAGATAATCAAAAACAATAGGGAGGGATGTAAAGATGTCATCCTGTCTACTCAGTCGCTCCTCTATCGAGGCATCAATGCCCAGGGTCACACTCTGGTTTTGAGCATCACTACCCAGGGTAGCAACAACATTTGTTCCACTAGAGCCTTCCATAGAAGTCTCCCTCAATGAAGTTTGAATGGATGAATATACCATGGCCTCCTTAACCTATGTCAGGTCCTCATAAGTGGTCTCCTCCTAAACACCAAGCTGATCCTCATAAGTCTCTGCCTCAGACTCTGCAACCATATAATCGTGTCTAACCTCATCTCCGATGGTAGCTGGAGGCACATTCACATAGGACGGAATATCTGTGTCCATGTAGTTAGGGATCTCCACGGTCCCAAAAATCAACGATATGTCAGTGAACTTTAGCTAGTCCATGTCTTTCCTCAACTCTGCAATTTTGGCCTTTATGGTAGTCACCTGATGAGTGGCTCCCTGACCTAGTCACCTGATGAATGGCTCCCTGACCTCTCTCACATACTTCTATCCTTGTCGTGAGGGAATCGATAGCATCTCTAAGAGGTGTCAAAGAAGCGGTGAGAGCTCTCTCAACCATCTCAGGAATTGCAGCCTCTAGTCTAGAGGCACGCACATCGACCGAATAGGCTAGGTGCCCCATCCGTAGAAGCATGTCCTAAGTGAGTGGAGGTCGGGAAGCATTACTAGCAGTAGACCTAGGAGGCAGGGCATCAACAGAAGAACTCGGACTCATAAAAGGGGCAGAGCTACAAATACCTAAAGGCCTAGAGGGCGGTGTAGGAACTACTACCTCTGCAGGTAGTGTCTTAAAATCAACAGTCGGGGATGTATCCACCTTAGCCTTCTTCTTCTTAGCCTCATCCTTCAAATATTCGGCCTCAATTCCCCGGATGTCAGTAGAGGAAGTGGGAATCACTTTAACGTCTTTCTTCTCATCACGTGGCACCTGAGCTTATCTGCATAACTCGATGATCAACACCAGAAAAGGGAGTGATGTCTGGCACTTCCTGGCCCTCATGGCCATCTCCTTTCCAATGATCATACATAATTGAGGCTCTTCCAATCAATGATAGAGCCAAGACAGGCCGCCTTCGTATGGCGGATGATAGATTCATTCTGGGATGACATGATTGTATTGCTAATAAACCCAAACCAGTACCTCGTTGCCACATTTAGATCTTTCTTGTCTATAGGCATACGGGTCTTAATCTACCTATGAGTGACGTCTGGAAGGAGAGGGGCCAGCCAACCTTTCATGTCCTCTAAAGTCGTTCTCTTTATCATGCTTTGGTAGTCATTGGCAATGTTGGCAGTACATTTTAAAATATCATTTATGTCATCACTATCACATTTACCTTCTTTCCCCGACAACTACATAGTCGATTGGATTGAAGGTGACAGCCTTCCTCTTCCCCTATGGCACCAAAGCTACATAGGCAGTGTAAAACTCCCAGACCTAATTAGGAATGTAAGGACCCCTGGGTGTAGTAAAAATCTCAAACTTGTGGGACTTTAGGGTACGCCATATTTCTAGATATCTATCCACCACACCATCTATGGACAATCATTTCTCATCAAGGATAGTCCTCAATCCCTTGGCCTTTAGTTTGTTGAGAGAACGGGAGGAGGACCATGTACAGGTGGTCCTAGGAACACAGACTGATCTGGAAATGGAGAAGGACTGGTCTGAGGCACCAAGATCCTAGACAGATCAAGCATCCTCTTAGAGCGCATTTCAGCTCTCTGGCCCAATAGCAGCTAGCCATCCTCAGCCTCATAGATGATAGCCTGAGAATCCTAATGTTCCCATTCGCTTCTAGAGGTGGTTAGGTGAGTCGCGTAGACTCCCTCACTATCAAAGTTGACCTCCGGTGACTCAATTGCGGGTGCCTTGTCCTTTCCTTTGCCTTTCCCACCCGTGGTAGGAAGTTTGGATGCCTTTTCTTTTGATGCAGTTGTACCCTCATTTATGACGATTCCTTTTTCCCATTTATGGGGCGGTATGTCTCCTTTTGATACTTTGGGTCTCGCCATATCTGTAGCACACAATGAAAAATTGTTAGAAATATTTCAATAATAAATGCAGATATTAAGTTGTAGAAAGACTCACCGAACTAGTCGGCGAGTCAGCGAGTTACTTAGGTGAGCCAGATCGGGTTCACCGAAAGGACAAGTTTGAAAATTTTCTAGAAATCAGGCATGTCAGCAATGTTCAGGGCCCTTCGGTGAATCGTCGACATCACTCGGGGAGCTCAGACTAGCCCACCAAAATTTACAGTATGTTTTAGGGGTTAGTTGCCCAAAAAGAGTGATCAAAGGAACCTTTCGGCAAGTTGCCAATTGAACTCGACGATCTCAGGCTTCCCACAGAAAGTTACAGACTCAATTCATCCCAATCACGAAATTAAGGACGTTCAAACAGGGACATAGGCGAACCACTGAACCATTCGGCTAGCTCAACGAAGCTCGCCTAACAGCCCAACGTGCCAGTTTTCAACCCCGTTTCAAAAGATCAAGCCCGTCGCCGCAGAAATCAAAATCAAACACACACAATATGCAATTAGGACCAGACCCAATTGACCCATGCCAAAATTGTCCATTTGACGACTTAGGCCCTTAAGAATGACGTCAAACGCTCGATCATTGGGCAAAGTACGTCATTTACCACAATTGGGGGCTACTTAGACTTCACCGAACTAGAACCAACCTAAATTAGTCGCAATCAAACAATTTACGATCAATTTTAACGCATTATATACGGGAATTCATCAACTTAAGCATTTAGGAAACATTTTGAAACACAAAATAGGCAATCCAACACATCAAACATGATTTAAAAAATTACCCAACACAAAATGACACATAATTACCAAGAGCATCTGAGTTCAACCACTAAACTAAGGTTTGGGGTTCGGAAAACCAACCTATGCCGAATAGAGAGATTGATAAGCTAGGTGGCAAAGTAATCCAAATCTGAGCACAAGATCAAACACAAAAAGCAATAACAATGGAAAAATATTGAAAATATAAGGTACGGGTGGGAGTGTAAGGGGTTTTAAATGAGAGAATATGAAAGATTTTGAAATTTTAAATTATTTGGCCTTTTAAAACATTTCAGTTCACCGCCCTTTCGGTGGTATTTGTCGAGCACACCAAAACACTCGATGATGCGCCAAGTGGTAACTTACAACGCTGAGTTTTATAGGACCTCTAGTCAATTTTGGGGTCCAAACGACATACATAATTAGGCTCGCCGACCAGTTCAGCGAGTTTCCAAATCAGCAATTGGCCCGCTTAGTTTCATAGACTTCCACCTCAGATTTTGTGAGTCCAACGGTGGTCCAAGTCAGGATCGGCTACCTCTTCGGCGAGTCACCGACTGGACTTTTTGGCTCGCCAAATACACATTCTCAAATACATGCCACTTTCAACCTGCACAATCAACACCCGTTATTAAAAATCAAACTTAAAACATTAAAAACTTGGGTTGCCTCCCAAAAAGCGCCTTACTTAACGGCATGGCACAACACAAGTACCCAATCAAACTTCATTTTTGGTGTTTACTATAGTATCACTAGGCAACCCCCTTTGTTGTATTGGGTTCAAATGTGATGAAATGTCACCCATTTGATTCTTCAACTGCTTGATAGGGACTGAGTGAGAGGTCACTGTCTGGTTGAGAGTCGCTACATCCTACGTCATTTCTTTCAACACTTTATCAGATCCTTAAACCTTGTTGAGAATTTGTGAGGGCATGTCTTCCATACGGCCACCCTCAGAATCTTTAGGCTTTTGATGTTCATGGGGAGGCACATACTTATCCTTCTCCCCCTCTCTTTCCTTCCAAGAGGCGTTATAATCATGCCAATCTTTGTCACGGTCTCTCAAGCACTCATCTCTATTCCAACCTTGATTACCACCTGACCTTGGGTAGTTTGCATGATATCCTTCTCATTGATTTGCTAGGAAGTTCACTTCCTCATTGTACATCGCTTCATATTTTGCTTCCTCGGGGTTTACACCACCAACACCCATAACATTAACACTTTTTGTACCAGCGCCCATGACATTTTTGGCCAAGATGTCCAGCTAGGTCATCATCTTTGCCATGTTTTGGTCTCTCTCTTGATCTTTTTCGATCTTCACCTTTGTCAATTTATAAGTAAGAGGAGAGACTTGGTCTTCACGGGTGTACCATGCCTGATTAATCTTGGTCATGCAATCGAGGAGCAGCGATGCTATTGCACAGGGCTATTACATTAAACCACCCGGAGAAAGTTGATCAACCACTCTTTTGTTTGCCGAATGGAGGCTTCTATAGAAGTATTGGAACAATATATTATCTCGAAGCCCCTGAGTTGGGCATTGCATCACCATCGTCTTAACCCTTTGCCAAGTCTCATGGATTGGCTAACCTTCCAAGCGTTTGAAGCTTTGGATGCTATCCCTAAGAGTCATCATCTTCGAAGGAGGGAAAAATTGCACTTGTAATGCAGTATTAAGTTCATCCCACAAAGTGATGGAATCTCTTGGCAACTCAGCAAACCACTTGCTTGCCTCACCCATAAGAGAAAGTGGGAACAACCTTAGATGGACCGATTCTTGAGATATGTTCTTTAATGAGAACGGTCTAGAGTCTTCAAGAAAATTTATGATATGCTCATGGGGATCCTCATGAGCCAGCCCTCCAAATAAACCCTTCATTTGTAGGAGCTGAAGTATTGTGCTTGTGATGTGAAAAATAGTGTTTCCCTCAACTAGTGGCAAACGAGTGGCACTAACACCACCCACTTGGTTTGGGTCATTGACATTTGAGTCATTGTTATCATTGAGGTTCCCAATGTCATTTTGGTGGCCCACTTAACTACATTACTTCCGGTAACGTTCATTTCCTCCTCTATTTTAACAAAAGCAACACAAAACCAAAAATAAAATAAGTAGATTCAACTATGACTAAAAAGAACACAATTCAACTTCACCAAAAGAATTTTAAACAACACCAATCCCCGGTAGCTGCGTCATTTTGATTTAAATGCTTCAAGCACACTTCTTCAAATTCTAAGTGTCAACGATCATAAATCAGTATAAAAACCAACAAATGAGTTGCGGTCGAATTCCACAGGGAGCGGTACGTGTTTAAATTCAATTAAGAAGTATGAATGTGGTCTAATCAGCTATAGGAATATATATTATTGGAAAAAGACATATCAAGTCAAAAAGGGTGACACGAATGTAAAATGGAGGTTTTGGTTTGTAATTATAAACTATAATGCAATCAAACAATAATCAAAATAACAATCAGTAGAGAAATTCTCAGGATGTGATCGATTATAGGCAAATTTCGATCTATGGGTAATTGAAACTACTAGTAAACAACTGAAAATCAGTGAGTAGGCTAGACTATAAAAGAGATAGCTTTCTCTCGAACAACTATCCTGAATCAAGCGATTTCTTTTGAACATCAACAAGCATAAGAATGAAGAACAACCAACACCTTAATTTATCCACTCTTTCAAGCTATATGGGTAGGATTGGGTTTAGGGTTCACTCTCTCGAGCTAAACCTAGATCAACCCAATACCCACAAATCATTAATCAATAATCTTAGTTCTAAATCCTCTCTCTCGAGCAAGCCATGAACACAAAATTAGAATTGCATTTGCAATTACAATTCATAAAATAAACCGTAATGAATGATTAAACTCACTTCAATTCAGCATTTAAACTAGAAATTAACAATACCCATAAACTAATTCAACCCATAGTCATACGATAACACCCTAAGAATTGAGGTTTTAGCCAAACATCATAAAAAGGTAAAAATAGTTACCGAATCAATTACCCATCAACTGGGTAATAGTGATTTAGTCTTTATAATTCTTCAATTTGAAGAATATTAGAAACCAACTTCCAAAATCTCCAAATTGATTTTCTCAAATTCTTTAAAGCTATGAAAAACTACAAAGAAAATGTTTTAAGCTAATTCAGTCTAAGTTCCTCTCTTCAATGATTCCTAACTACTAAATAAAATGTTCAAAATCTAATTTATAGTTTCAGAAAACAAGCCACGAAGGGCCACTCAGTGAAGTAAGTTGCGCTCACCGAACCACTCGGTGAGTCGCCCATTGATCTCTTCCATCTCCTTTTCACCTTGGCAATCGACATCCTCGAGTTCTGTAACTTTGGGCAATCTAACCTTGCTTCACAGAACTGTTCGGTGATTCACCGATTACTCATTTTCATCGCCGACTTGGTTTCTTCCTTCAAGGCTTGGTACACTAGAACTTTAGGCGGTCAAGCTACCCACTCGGTGATTCGCCAAGTGCTTTTGGTGATCAGCAGGCTTTGCTTTCTTCATTTCTTAAGCCTGTTTTGTTCCATTTTTCTTGTTAGTGTTCTTTCTTTGTTCCTCAATCCAATTACCTAAAAATAAAGGAATTTACATCAGTTTAGGGCATAAAATAAGCATTTGAGTACACTAAATCTATATAAACAAAGCCCCAAATGAGTCTAAATCTAGGACTCATCAACTCCCACTGCTATCGCCTATCCCCCTTAACAAAGGCATTGATTTATCAGATGGTTAGCCTTTCTCGGTTAGTTGATATTAGAGCCAGAAAGGTTGAGACTGATATTGATGAGTTCGGGATTTTGACTCATTTAGGACTTGATATTCTGAGTTTTAGTGTCCTCAATGCCTACTTTATGGTCTTAACTGATATTAAAATTCTAATGTGTAGCAATGAAGATAAAGGAGTAAGGTAAGGACATTACTGGATAAAAGAAGCGAAAAAGCTGAAAAAGCTAAAGAAAAGCAAGGCTGGTGCTCGCCACAGACTCTCAGCAATTTGTCGTGTGGCTCTTTCGCTTGGTGAATAGGATGGACTGCTGGAACTTTTGCCAAAAGAGGGACACTTGGTGAATCTCCAAACAGGTCGGTGAGCCTAACCTTGATATTTTAAAGGTACAGCTAAGAAAGGGTAAAATCCTAGCCAAGAAGGCAATTGAAAGGAACACTCAGCGCATCACCGACTTGGTCGATGAAAACTGACTTATTTTGCCGAGTGGTTCTGAAGCTTAAATTATGGAACGCATAAATGCAATTTTCAAAAGGAGAAAAAGTAGTTCTGAAGTTTTTGAGAGTTCGTTTTCCAGTTCTGGGTTTTTTTATTCCAAACATTGTTCTTCAACATTTAGAGTAGAGATTTTGGGTTTATTTGATTTTGAATTCAATTAGAGCATTTTGAAGACTTGTGGATTGTTACCCAATTTGATGGAAAACATAGTTGGTAACTATTGCTCTTTATTATGTGTGGCTAAAACCCTTATTCTTGGGGGTGTGATGCTGTGATTGAATGCTTCAATTAACTTATGGATGTTAGTATTTACAAATTTTATTGTTTATTTGAGGTGGGTTCAATTGATAGTTTAGTTTTAATTGATGAATTATTGTTGCAAATACAGTTCTAGCCTAGTATTCTAAGCTTGCTTTAGAAAGAGGTTTTATAGTTAAAAACTATTGATTGATGATAGTAGTGATTGGGTTATTTTATACTTAGCTTGATAAAGTGGGTGTAAATTCAATCTTACATAGCTTGAAAGAGTAGATTAATTGAGGTATTGTGTTGTTTATATGGGTTATGCTTGTCGAGGTTTGAGAGAACTCGCTTGATTCGTAATAGTTGATTGAGAAATGACTATTGCACCTAAATCCTAGTCTACCCCCTAAGATTCAACGATTTTAGTAAATAATAATCACCTATTCAGAAAAATTGGCATTCAATTGATCACACTCCCAAGGATCCCTATCTACTTCTTTAGTCTCGATTGTTCTAGTTGTTAATTGTTCACTCAAATCCTCCCATTTGACATTAATTTTCAACCCTTTTCCATTTACTTTATTGTTTCCAACATGTGTACTTGTACAAATGATTTTAATACCATTTCACTTCATAATTGAATTATTTACCGTATCACTCCATGTGGGATCGACCCCAACTCCTAGTTTGGTTAATACTTGTTTACAATTTCCTACTCTTAGAATCGGATAAATTGTAGTTGAGCGATACTAGACATGCCCAGAATTATTGATAGGGCCATTGAAAAGGCCTTGGCTTCTTTGAAGGTCAAGGTGTTTATCTGTGAGAGGTTAATTGACATCCATGGTCTGAGGTTGTATAACCTCACTGCTATATTAGAGCCCAAAAGAAGGCGGGAGGTAGTTCTTGTGCACTAGACACCATGAGGGGCGAGCTTTCTACTTTTCGAGCAGAGGTGACTCAATTGCAGTGCACAGACATCTCGATGCTATGTGGCGAGGTTACCCTACCAGTAACATCTACCTCCATGTCAGCACTAATACCTAGTAGTGAGCCTACTTCCAGTGTGCAACCTTAGATAGAAGGGAGTGTTGATGATACTAATGAGGATGTTGAGATGATAGAGGATGATTTGTCCGAGGAGACGGACAAGGAGGAGTTGAGGAGTGAAGAGAAAGGGATTACCCAAACTCTTATCGAGCTGCAGGGGTCGAGGAGGTCATTTTTCAGCAGACCCTCGATCGATCCGTCTGAGAAACTTCAGCGGTTGGTACTCGTGAAGTCTTTTCACACTCCACTATTGCTTCGAGTGTGGTGACGGGCACGGATGTCCTTGTTGAGAATTCGTTGCTTCCTCCGATAATCCTATTACTCGGAATTGATGCCTCAAATGATTTTTCCCTTCCTAAGACTTTAGATGAGAGTGCTCCACATGCTTAGCCTTTCAAGGGGACTCCTGCATATTCATTGCATTTAGGACATTACATTATTTTTTTGGTGGAGTGGGGGTCTTTGAGAAAATATTCCCCTTTTGCTTCTATTTTTTTACTTTTAGTTTTAAATGATTGTATAAGTTTACTTTTGGTTATATTAGAGTGTTTTTTTCTATTGAGTGGATCTGTTTTTGTCTTTTTTGTTCTCTCTTGAAGTTTTAATTGATAATGATTTGAGGGTCGTTTGTGTTCAATATCAATTTTCTTGAATAGTAATCATGATGAGCATGATGTAGAGTGTTGGTGTTGCGAGAATTAAATCAATGTGGTTGCATTTTTGAGCGATATCTTTATATCTTTTGTAGACAAATTGAGCTTTAATGTAAGTCTTGAAATGAAAATTGCATGTAGGAACATACTCTAGATCAGAATCATGGGGAGTACTTCTTGATCATTTCTACGAACGTAAAGCCCCAATTTGAATTCGTTTTATGTACAGAAATATCCTCTTGGATAACTTACATAATATCAATTACTAATACTTTCTATATCTTGGTCTTCCTTACCATCCACTCATTTTTTGTTTCAAAAACCTCCCGTTGTGTAAATCCATCTATGGTAATAGACAGTAAAAACTCCATAGAGTTGGTCTTTTGAACCCGCTTCAAGCTAACATGACAATTCATGAATTTTGGGGTAAACAATCTCTCTTGCTTATGTTTACTTTTTTCACCATTTGATTCTTGTACATAGGAAAGGAGACTCAACGTTTTTACTGCAAATTTAAAAGCCATTTTCTTTCACTCATATAACTATCTGGTTTAGTTCATCAACTCAAATGCTGAAGACAAATAAAAATATATATAGTCAATCAAATCTTTTTATCCTTGTTTCTAGAAAGAAAAGAATTTTGATAAATTTTAGGTCTCACCGAATCACACGTAAAGATATTGATAACACACATAGAGCTAATGGTATTAAATAACTAATTGATTTAGCAACTTCCCGTAAACCACCTAAAAAGGAATATTTATTATTTGATCCATACCCCGACATAAGAAGTCCAACGGGAGCAATACTTGAAATGGCAGTCCAAAAAAAACACCAATACTAAGATCAACTAGAACAAAGTGATCACCAAAAGGAATTACTGAATAACTTAGAAAGATAGATATTACTGCTACGGATGGTCCGTTAATGAATAACCGAGTATCTCCGGTAGATGGATTAAGGTTCTCTTTCAAAAGTAGTTTTGTCCCATCTGCTAGAGCTTGAAGAATTCCTAAAGGGCCGGCATATTCATGCCCGATACATTGTTGTATTCCTGCAGATATTTATCTTTCTAACCAAATAATTACTAATACACCTATTGTGATACCTAATACATGAGTCACAATAGGGACAATCATCCATATGATCCCATAGACTTCTTTTAAGGATTCCAATTAGCAAAAAGAATTGATAGTCTCTATTTCTGTTGTATCAATTATCATTTCAATGATCAACTTCTCCCATAATGATATCTATGCTATCTAGTATTGTCATAATATCATTCAATTTCATTCTTTTAACTAACTGAGGAAGAATTTGCAAATTGATAAAACCTGGTAGGTGAATTTTCCATCTCCAAGGAAAACTGCTCTAATCTGCTATCAGAAAAATTCCCAATTCACATTTTAGGGCTTCAAGTCTCACATAAAATTCTTGTTTTGACAATTCAAAAGTTGGAGATGGCCTTTTACTAATAAACCGATATTCAAAATCATTCCATTCAAGATCTTTTATTCTGTCAAAACGTCGCATTTCTAAATTTTCGTAAGGCCCTCCTGGAATTCCTTCCATAGCCTGTTGAATAATCTTTATGGATTCTGTCATTTCACTAATTCTTACTAAATAATGAGTTGATGAATCCTCTTCTCATTATCATTTAACCTGCCAATCAAATTCATCGTAAGACTCATAATGATCAACTTTATGACAATCCCATTCTATTCTGGAAGCTCGTAGCATTGGTCCCGATAAATCCCAATTTAATGCGTCGTCTCTCCCAATAATGCTTACGCCTTCAACTCGTTCTAAAAAATAGGATTTCAGGTAATATGTTTTTGATACTCAGCAACCCCTGTTAAAAAATAATCGAAAAAATCCAAACCTTTATCTATACAGCTGATACGCTCAAATTACACCTTCTTAAAGAGGCATAAGCTATCGTTATCAAGTAAAGAACCCAACTTGTAGGTTGGGATCGATCCCTCGAGGAAAATGGTTTAGACTTTACTTTAACCAACAATTATATTCAGTTACTCAAATTACTTCCAAAAATGAGTAATTAAAGGGGGGGTTTTGTGAAACAAATTGTAAGAATTCAATAAGTAATCAGTAATCAAAAGTCAATTTTTGGTTGTTATCAAGATGAGAGAAATAACTAGGGTATACGTGTTCCCCACAAGCTCATAACGTAGTAATCCTAGTAATAACAATCCTCTCCTAGTGTACTACATGCAAAGTGATAAGTTAGGTATCTCTAAATCCTTGGTCCGGCATCTAGAGAATTTCACCCCGCACCTTGGTCCGGCTACGTGTGTATAATTTACTAACCCTTACCTTTACCTCATATTAGACATCATAATCGATGTTTGGCTTAGTTATTACTTCGCACCAATAGACGCTAGCCCATTAGATAGTATCACACTACATCTATGTTGATAATTGTTTTCTTGTTGATTACCTCCTTGGTCCGGCAAGTAGCAACAAGGCGAGTTCTAACGTTTGCAACCACTAAAATGACTTCTAAACGAAAGAATTATCAATGCTTGCACCACACTAATCAAGAATTGCTTATTTACTATTCATACTTTGTTAATCGTTCATGGTTCCCACAACCCTAGTTGTGGATTTTAGTTACCCATAATCATATGAACACAATTCATTGTTTTAGATGAAAGAATTATGAACTTACGTAAGTGTCACGACCCGAGAGCATCCCCTAGTCGTAATCGGCGTACTCGACCTCTCGGAGGTCTAATACAAGCCTCTTAGCATTCATTCATCGCATAGATAATAAAAAAAAACATAAGTGATTAAAAACTTTCTTCACACACGTAGATACTTTCATTAAATAACAAGCGGAAGACTTTCTAGACTTTATACATGATGTCTCAAAACCATCTAATAGATTTAGAGTACAACATTGGGACTAAGCCCATTCAAACACTATAACTAAACTACAAGATATAAAGGAACATGTAGGGTATTGTCCTCGAATCTATGAGGACTCACCAAGTCGTCATCTTCAACACTTAGAAACCTATCAAGTAGCCATGATATGTCACCATCTCCCAATCCCTACACTTTAGTCAAAAAGGGAAAGAAAGGGGTTAGCAGAATTAAGTACTAAGTACGGAAACCATGCAAAAACATGCTTCAACAGACATTTACAGGGAATATATGCTTTCATATCATTTTGATAAAACCTTCACTTCACAAGTATAAGAGACATAATAAAAGTCAACATTCACATATAAGACCATAGCCAACCATACACATACTCTACATATATCCATATACAACCCATGCTTAACTTTAAAAGAACACATGCCATTTCATTACCATAGGACCTCTACCTAATATAACCTTAAGACACACTTGA